>ML802534.1:16506-58525 GCA_009831015.1 Picea engelmannii | reverse complement strand
TTCCCTCATAAAAGAGGGTTGCCTTCTAGGGAAAAAAACCCTAACATAATCTCTACCATTAGATCTGCGACCTTATAATGAACGGTCCAGATTTACAATGAAATTACAATATACTTTTACAAGGCAATTTTTGCTTCGGGGGCGAAGCCCCCGAACCCCCGCTGGGGGCCCTCTTGCCCCCAGAGCCCCTAGCCAAGGGGATAGGAACCCCAAACCCTGCAAAGGGGGTACCCCCCCTCTGCACTCCCCCGCGTGGAAAATATACTTCTGGGGTGTAAATACTTCATGGGGTATAAACACGGCTGAAAACAAGGACCTCTGAATCAAGAAGATAATCAGGATCCACAACCAACATTGACTAAGGTCAAAAAATGACTTGAGGAAAACAACTTTACTTCACAACAATACCACACAAAATAAAAATAGGAATAAAGGACTCTGCAATCAGCCCACGTAAAAATAAAATAACATGAAAACACTTTTTTTTTTATTAAGAGGAATATTGTTTTAGGGCTTGTCCATTCACAGGGAGGGCGTCAAGTTCCCCCCTTAGATTTTGCAACCAATATGTTCCTTCCCCAAGTTTCTCGGCTACCTAAAAAGGTCTGAGCCACATATTTTGAAACTTCGAATGTTTTTCCTTTAGTTTATTCGCTCTATCCCATTTCAGGACTAAGTCTCCTACTTCAAAATTCTTCTCTCTGGCCTTATTCTTGTCAAACCACCTTTTAACTATCTATTGTTGAGCGACAAACTTTGATTTTTCTTTTTCCATTTCTTCTTTTAGCATGAGGAGGATATCAATTCTCTGTTTAATAACCGATGAGGGTTGTCCTGTAGATCCCTGAGCAAGATGAAGAGATGCAAGATATAGCCCGTTAGAGAGAATATCTTCTTTTTCGTATACCAGAAAGTATGGAGAGTTTCCTATAGCTTCCTTGGGTGTTACTCTATCAGCCCATAATGAATTATGAAGCAGACTATGTCAATTCCTCTGATTGTCTGCAACTTTTTTCTTGAATATCTTCACTAGGTTCTTATTGGTTGATTCTTCCACTCCATTCCCTTACGGATAGTTGTTTGCAGAGCATCTAATTATGATTCCTTTATCTAGAGAAAAATCTATTGGTAGGGTGGAAGAAAAGTAAGTGACATTATCAAAAACAAAAATGGAAGGCATACCAAACCTTGTGATCATATGTTTTTCTATGAATTGGATTACAACCTTTTCATTTACGTGAGTTAGAGGGATGACCTCTGCCCATTTCGTGAAATAATGCATCATAGTCAGTATGTATCTATTCTTTTTTGAATAGCTCAAGGTAATCCACCCTATGAAATCTAACCCCCATTGCTCGAATGGTATAGATATGGCCATTGGTTGGAGTGGGTCAACTTCTCATTTTTCCCTCCCCATGCTTATTTGACAAGTTTTGCAGTTTCTAGCGTATGTATAAGCATCTTTAAATAGCATAGGGCAGTAGTAGCCGAATCTCAGTATCTTGTGAGTGGTGCTATTCCCTCCAAAGAGTCCACCTATAGGACTATCATGAATCTCCTTCGGAACCTTGTCTACATCATCACATTCGAGACATATCAAAAGTAACCCATCATAATTTATACATAAGAGCATCAAATTTATGAGGCGATAATGTGCCAATTTTAGTTTGAGAACTCTCCTTTCCTTAGGGTTTAGGTTTTCTAGGAAAGTCCTATGATGCAAGAGATAAATTATTTTTCCATACCAAGAATCCTTCCTTGGGGGAACATATAAATATTCACTACAACATAACGCCAATTAATTATCCCACACAGAGTCTTCATTTATTTGGTCTTGGGCTTTAGCGGCCAGTTTACACAATCCCTGTCCCTTAACCAGTTTGGTAATTTTTATATCTAGATCAAATTCACAGACAACTACCATCCAATTTTCTCTTCTTTCCCCCATCTCATGTTGAGTGAATAGGAATCAGACTGTGGGATGAGGTACAATGACTTTGGTGTTATTTTTTAGGATGTAAGATTTGAAATGTTTTACTACATTGTATATCGCATACGACTGTTTGTATATAGCAGGATAATTCAGTTCAGCCCCTTGAATATTAGTGCTCATAAATGAGACTAGGGCCTCATTGTTGTCATCATCCTTCTAAGTCAATATTGCAGCTAAATATTGGTCGGAGGAAAAAGTATAGGGGAAAAAATATTTGCTAAAGTCAGGACTTCACAACACTAGAGCTTGAGATATTGCAGTTTTAATATTGTTGAACGCATTTTTCCACTCATCATCCAACTTAAAATAAACATCCTTTTGAATCAATTTTTGTAAGGGTTCATAGTTTCAGTGAAATCGAGGGTGAACTTCTTCACAAAATTGATTTTTCCAAAGAATGATTACATATCCTTTTCGTTATGGGGTAAGGGAAGTTGAGCTATTGTTGGTTATGGAGCCTAATTATCTTCCTGATTCACATGTCTTTTGTTTTTAGCCATGTTTATACCCCATGAAGTATTTACACCCAAAAATATGTACACTCTTCCACGCGGGGGAGTGCAGAGGGGGGTTACCTTGTAAACATATATTGTAATTTCATTATAAATATGGACCGTTCATTATAAGGTCGCAAATCTAACGATAAAAATTATGTTAGGGTTTTTTTCCCTAGAAGGCAACCCTCTGTTATGAGGGAAATGTATTGCAGCTATGATTTATGGTGAATATTGTATTATGAGATAGGAGACTGTGAGAGAAAGAAGAGGAAGTTACAACGGGTTTGTTGTATGTTGTGTCCCTTCATTTGTTGGATAATAATAAAGGAAGGACCTAGCAATTTCTCTAGTGGATGTAGCCCACACTGGGTGAACCATCTATATCTGTGTCTCTATTGTATTATGTATATTTTGTGTTTTATTTACGCATTTCTTTTATTTTATTGCTCCACGATTCTGTTTTTCTAACAACTGGTATCAGAGAAAAAGGTAACTTGCAGGAAAGGAGGGTTCTTGTTTAGAGTGGGAGCAATGGCGGAAGATGGAAAGTTTAGGGTCGAGAAATTTAACAGCGAAAACTACCAGTTATGGAAGATGCAGATGGAATATTATTTATATCAGAAGGATATATTCCTACCATTGGGCAGAGTAGCAAAGAAGCTGACGACCAAGAAGGATCAAGAATGGGAGATTCTTGATAAAAAGGCTCTAGGAATGATACGGCTGAGCCTGGAAGCATCGGTGGCTTTCAATATTTATAAAGAAAAGACAATGAAGGATTTGATGGACGCATTGACTAAATTATATGAAAAACCCTTGGTGTCCAATAAGGTATTGCTAATGAAGATATTATTTAATATGAAGATGTCAGAAGGTGGGTATGTTACAGATCATTTAAATGATTTTAATACAGTTACTAATCAACTATTTTTTGTAAAAGTGGACTTTGATTATGAGGTTGGAACTCTTCTAATATTGTGATCATTGCTAGAAAGTTGGAACGGCTTGGTCATGGATGCAAGTAAATCTGTCTCTGGTTCAAATACTTTAAAATTTGATGATGTTGTTGGTGTTATCCTTAGTGAGGAATTGCGATGGAAAATCATAGGTGATACATCAGGTAATGTGTTGAACATGGATAACAGGGGATGACAAAAGGATAAAGGAAAGGACCCAGGGAACCATGGGAATTCTAGGAAGGGAAGATCCAAATCTAGACTTGGAAAGATAGAGTGCTGGAATTGTGGGAAGAAAGGACATCTGAAGAAATACTATAGAGCTCCAAAGAAACAAAGAGATGGATAGCAGGAGAGAAATCAGGAAGCAAATGTAACAGGTGATGTGTTACAAGATGCTTTGATTCTTTCTGTAGATAATATTTCTGAGTCTTGGGTCGTAGATTTGGGGGCTTCATTTCATGCCACACCCCATAGGAAAAAATTTCTATATTATATTCAAGGTGATTTTGGACAGGTTCATTTGGGTGATGATGCACCATGCAAAATTGTTGGAATGGGAAAGGTAAAAATAAAGAAATGCAATGGAAACCAATGGTTGTTGAAAGAGGTGAGACATGTTCCATATTTAAGGAAAAATCTAATTTCAACAGGGCAGTTGGAAAGTGAAGGTTGTATATCCATATTTATAGATAAGATGTGGAAGTTCGTCAAAGGATAATTGATGATATCAAAAGGAGAGAAAGTAGGTACATTATATTTATGTACTGGTAATAATTACACTTCTATCTCTTCAGCTTCTACAGGAGTGGATACAGCACGGTGGCATCATAGGATGGGACACATGAATGAGAAGGGAATGCAGATACTTCACAAAATAAATTTGTTTCTTGATCTTAAACAAATTGATTTGGACTTTTGTGAGCATTGTGTTTATGGAAAATAGAAGAGAATCTGATTTCTCAGAGTCAGAAAAGAAAATAAGAATGAAAGGTTAGAGCTTGTGCATACAGATGTATGGGGACCATCTCAGGTATCATCTCTTGGTGGCTCTCGTTATTATGTTACTTTTATTGATGATGCAACTATAAAAACTTGGTTTTATTGCATTCGACAAAAATCTGATGTTTTTGATACTTTTAAGAAATGGAAAGCTTTGGTTGAGAATGAGACAGGAAAAAGTTTGAAGTGTCTCAAATCAGATAATGGAGGTGAATATTGCAGCAAGTAGTTTGATGATTATTGTTCATACCATGGGATTCATAGAGAGAAGACAGTTCCAAGAACACCACAAGAAAATGGTGTGTCAGAAAGGATGAACAGGATAATCATGGAGTGTGTAAGGAGTATGAGATTGCATGCTGGTTTGCCCTTACAATTATGGGCAAATGTTGTAGATATTGTTGTTTACTTAATAAATAGAGGACCTTCAAGCTCTTTGGATGGTAGAATTCCAGAGGAGGAATGGATAGGAAAAAAGGTAAACTATTATTTTTTGAAAACTTTTGGTTGTAAAGCATTTGTCCATATTGATAAAGAAAATAGAAAAAAGCTTGATGAAAAATCCAAGAAGTGTACCTTTATTGGATACGGTGTTAATGATTTTTGTTATCGCTTATGGCATTATGAAAATAAAAAAATATTTAGGAGTAGAGATGTCATATTCAATGAGAAGGTCATGTACAAAGATCAGTTGTAGGGAAAGAAACAGGAAAAAGAAAAACAAGAATACACAGTGCTTGATGAGATCACTGAAAAATAAACTCCAAAGGAACCATAAAATCAAAATGTACAACAACAGGATCAGTAGGTACCTCAAACACCTACAAGTGTTGTTAGAAAATCTACCAAGTTAAGTATACCCCCTAAATGATACTCTCGTTCATTGTATTATTTATTGTTGATTGATTTTGGTGAACCAGAATGTTATGAAGAGGCAATGAAGGTAGACACCAAAAATAAGTGGGAGCAAGGCATGAAAGAGGAAATGGATTCCTTGGTAAATAACCATACTTGGGACTTGGTTCATTTTCTTGCAGGAAAAAGAGCATTGCAGAAAAAATGGGTTTACAAGTTGAAGGAAGAAGATGGAGGAATAAAGTAGTACAAGGCTAGACTTGTTGTAAAGGGGTTTGCAGAAAAGAAAGGTATATATTTTGATGAAATATTTTCTCATGTTCTTAAAATGACTTCAATTAGGACTATTTTAAGTCTTGTGGTAGTATTTGCATCTTGAACAATTAGATGTTAAAACAACTTTTCTCCATGGGGATTTGGAGGAACGGATTTATATGCAATAGCCATAGGGGTATGAGGTCAAAGGGAAGGAGAATTTGGTATGCAGGTTGAAGAAGAGCTTGTATGGCCTAAATAAAGCTCCAAGGATGTGGTATTTGAAGTTTGATAGGTTTATGACAAAACAAGGTTATAGTAGATGTCATTCTGATCACTGTGTTTATTTCAAAAAGCTAGAAAATGGAAGCTATATTATCTTGCTATTGTATGTAGATGACATGCTTGTTTCAGGGTCTAATATGCAGGATATAAAGTTTCTCAAGAAGAAATTAGCTAATTCATTTGCGATGAAGGATTTGGTTGCTGCAAAGAAAATCCTTGGTATGAGAATAACAAGAGACAGGAAAAATCGCAAATTGACATAGTCTCATGGTGAGTACATAGAGAAGGTGTTGGACAGATTTAGAATGCAAAATGTGAAACTAGTTAGTACACCTTTAGCCCGCAATTTTGAATTAACTAAGGAAATGTGTCCCAAGACATAGGAGGATATAGAATACATGTCCAAGGTCCCTTGTTCATCAACAGTTGGCAGCTTGATGTATGAAATGGTTTGCACAAGACTAGATATTGCACATGCAGTGGGAGTTGTGAGAAAGTATATGAACAATCCAGGTAAAGAACATTGGGAGGCAGTAAAGTGGATTCTCAGCTATTTGAGAGGTAGTGCTACTCATGCATTATGTTTTGGAGGTTGAGATAGTTTTCTACAGGGATATGTTGATTCAGATATGGCAGGTGATAAAGACAACAGGAGGAGCACCACAGGGTATGTTTTTACTATAGGTGGAACAACAGAAAGTTGGATTTCGAAACTGCAAAAGGTTGTTGCACTTTCAACAACAGAGGCCGAGTATGTTGTTGCTACAAAAGCTAGTAAAGAGATGATTTGGTTACAGAGCTTTATGGAGGAATTGGGAAAGAAGCAAGAGAATAGTAGGTTGTACTGTGAAAGTGAGAGTTCCATTCATATTGCAAAGAACTCAGCCTTCCATTCTAAGACTAAGGATATACAGTTGAGGTACCACTTCATACAATCCACCTTGGAAGATGGGAATTTGAAGTTGGAAAAGATACACACTAGCCAGAATCCTGCAAACATGTTAACAAAGGGAGTAACCAGGGAGAAAATGAGTTCCTTCTCAATTTTAGTTGGTCTTCAAGAATGAAGATGAAGATGAGAAATTTGACAGGTCCAAAAAGGTTTAGGGTCCATCATATACAACAACGGTGGAGTTGTTGAGATCAGTCTCCAAGTGGAAGATTGTTGGTTATGGAGCCTGATTATCTTTTTGATTCATAGGTCTTTTGTTTTCATCCATGTTTATACCCCATGAAGTATTTACACCCAGAAGTATGTACACTCTTCCACGCAGGGGAGTGCAGAGGGGGGTTACCTTGTAAACGTATATTGTAATTTCATTGTAAATCTGGACCGTTCATTATAAGGTCACAGATATAACGGTAAAAATTATGTTAGGGATTTTTTCCCTAGAAGGAAACCCTCTATTATGAGGGAAATGTATTGTGTCTATGCTTTATGGCGAATATTGTATTCTGAGATAGGAGACTATGAGAGAAGTAAGAGGAAGTTACAATGGGTTTTTTGTAGGTCGTATCCCTTCATTTGTTGGATAATAATAAAGGAAGGACTTGGCAATTTCTCTAGTGGACGTAGCCCACACTGGGTGAACCACGTATATCTGTGTCTCTATTGTATTTTTTATCTTCTGTGTTTTATTTCCACATTTGTTTTATTTTATTTCTCCACGATCCTATTTTTATAACAACTATTTCCTTAATTCATTCTGGGTCTATGTGAATTCCTACTTGAGATATAATAGGACTTAGTAATTTCCCTTCCTCGACACCAAAGATAGTTTTCTTAGGGTTTAAAGATATACCGTATTTTCTACACCTTTCAAAAATATGGGTTAGATGTTGGATGTGATATTCTATATTCTTTGAATACATAGTTACATCGTCCAAATAGACTACTAAACACTTGTTGATTAATCCTCGAAAATATATGTACATGGCCCTTTAGAAGGTTTCCCTTGCATTAATTAACCCAAATGGCATACATTTATAAGAAAATGTTTTTGAATCTAGGCCTGCCTATGGAGTTTCAACCTTTATTCCACCTTCATTCCTTTTGACCATGACCCACTCCCCCTTTTGACAAGAGTCGAGTAAAGCATTCACTGGCACCAGGCCTTTTAGTTATCATCATTCACTTTTTGTGATGTTTCTCCGCTTCCAGCGAGATTCCATAGGCCTGACTATGTCACTTCGACGTCACAGACATTGCTCCATTGCCAGGGAGCCTCCATAGCCCCGACGGATTTATCTGCATACCCTCTCGTACTTCATGATAATTTGATATAATTGATTTATTTTTGGCAGAGATTCCTTAAGTGAGTGGGAGAGGAGGACATCTATTATCTGCAAGATGAGATGGTTAAGGTGAAATTTCTCCTAAATCTATCTTGACATACATGTGGTCCTTTCCAACTTACCATATTTCTCTTTAGGTTTTACCAGACCACCAGGCAGACACTTCATCATTTGCCAAGGTTGTTTGTTCGCAACAGTTAGATACATAACTCGTTTAAGAAAAACACATTTTTTCCCAATGTTTCTTATGTTGTATGTAAGAATAAGTCAGAAACAAAGTTTTCTACACCGTATTGATGAAGTTCAATCAATGCCTTGCAGAACAAAACTTTGTTGCACAACAATACGAGACAAAAGAAAAATAGGAATAAAGGACTCCACAATTAGCCTAACTAAAAATAAACTAACATGAAAACACTTTAGTATTATTATTATTAACATAAATATTGTTTTATGGATTGGTCATTCACTGGGAGTGTGTCGAGTTCCCCCCTCAGATTTTGCAACTGATATGTGCCTACCCCAAGTTTCTCGGCTACTTGAAAAGGTTTGGGACTTAAATTTTGAAACTTCGAATGTTTTCCCTTCATCTCATTCGCTCTATCCCATTTCAGGACTAAGTATCCTACTTCAAAATTATTTTGTATGGCCTTATTCTTGTCAAACCACCTTTTAACTATCTGTTTATGAGATATGAACTTTGATTGTTCTTTTTCCCTTTCTTCTTCCAGCATGAGGAGGGTATCAATTCTCTATTGAATAATTGATGAAGGTTTTCCTCTAGATCTCTGAGCAAGCTGAAGAGATGGAAGATATAGCCCATTTGGGAGAATAGATTCTTGTCCATATATCAGAAATTATGGGGAGTTTCCTATAGCTTCCTTGGGTGTTACTCTATCGGACCATAAGGAATTATGAATTGAACTATGCCAATTCCTCTGATTGTCTACAAATGTTTTCTTCAAGATCCTCACTAGGTTCTTATTGGTTGATTCTACCACTCCATTCCCTTGTGGATAGTTATTTGCAGAGTATCTTATTATGATTCCTTTATCTAGAGAAAACATTGCTAGTAGGGTGGAACAAAAGTAAGAGGAATTATCAAAAACAAGAATGAAAGGCATATCGAACCTTGTGATCAGTTGTTGTTCTATGAATTGGATTACCACCTTTTCATTTACGTGAGTCAGAGGGATGGAATTTTCCCATTTCGTGAAATAATTCATCGTGGTCAATATGTATCTATGTTGTTTTGAAGAACTAGGGGTAATATACCCTATGACATATAACCCCCATTTCTCAAATGGTTTAGATATGGCCACTGGTTGGAGTGGGACAACTGTTCCTTTTTCCCTCCATGTGCTTATTTGACAAGTTTTGTAGTTTCTAGCATATGTATGAGTGTCTCTAAATAGCGTAGGCCAGTAGTAGTCGACTCTCAGTATCTTGTGAGTGGTGATATTCCCTACAAAGTATCCACCTACATGACCATAATGGAGCTCCTTCTGAACCTTGTCTACGTCCTCACATTCGAGACATATCAAAATTACCCGATCATAATTTATACAGAAGAGCACCGAAGTTATGAGGCGATATTGTGTCGATTTTACTCTAAGAGCTCTCCTTTCCTTAGGATTTAGATTTTCTGGGAAAGTCTCATGATGTAGGAGATAAATTAGTTTTCCATACCAAGACTCCTGAACTAGGGGAACATATAAATCTTCGCTACAAAATAACACCAATTCATTCTCCCACCCAAAGTTTTCATTTATTTGGTCTTGGGCTTCAATGACCAAGTTACACAATCCCTATCCGTTAACCAGTTTGGCAAGTTTTATATCTAGATCAAATTCTTGGATAAATTCCATTCAATTTCCTCTTCTTTCCCCCATATCCTGTTGAGTGAATAGGGATCATATTGCGGGTTGAGGCACAATGACTTTGGTGTGATTTTTTAGGATGTAAGATCTGAAATGTTTTACTGCTTTGTATACCGCATACGCATGTTTGTTTATAGTAAGATAATTAAGTTCGGACCCTTGGATATTAGTGATCATAAATGAGATCGGGGCCTCATTGTTGTCATCATCCTTCTGAGTCAATACTGTAGCTAAAAATTTGCCAGAGGAAAAAGTATAGAGGAAAAAATCTTTGCTAAAGTCGAGACTTCACAACACTGGAGCTTGAGATATTGTAGTTTTAATATTTCTAAAAGCGTTTTTCTGCTCATCACCCCACTTAAAATCAACATCCTTTTGAATCATTTTTTGTAAGGGTTTGATTGTTTCAGCGAAATTGAGGGTGAAATTCCTCACAAAATTGATTTTCACAAAGAAGGACTGCATAGCCTTTTAGTTGTGGGGTAACATAAGTTGAGCTATTACCTTAAATCATTATGGGTCTATGTGGATTCTTGCCTGAGATATAATATGACCTAGTAATTTCCCTTCCTCGACACCAAATATAGTTTTCTTAGGGTTTAAAGATATACCGTATTTTCTACACCTTTCAAAAATATGGGTTAGATGTTGGATGTGATATTCTATATTCTTTGAATACATAGTTACATCGTCCAAATAGAGTACTAAACACTTGTTGATTAATCCTCGAAAATATATGTTCATGGCCCTCTGGAAGGTTTCCATTGCATTAATTAACCCCAAGGGCATACATTTATAAGAAAAGGTTCCCCACTTGGTTTGGAAGGTAGTTTTCAATCAGTCTTCCTATGAAACTAGAACCTGGTTGTAACCTAAAAAACTGTCTAGCAAGGAGAAAATCTTAGAACAAGACACAGTCTGGAGGAGTTGTTCCATTAGTGGGACTAGGTAATTATCCTTTTCTGATTCTCTATTGAGATTTCTGAAATCCACACACAGGGGGATTTTCCCATATTTTTTCTTGACAGGATCAAAATTTTCTACCCAAGCAGAGTGTCTAACATGAAAGATAATTTTTTCATTGAGTAATTGGTTTAGCTCTTGACACGTGAGGGGTTCCAAAGATGGGTGGTGCTTCCAGAGCTCCTGTTGGAAGGGTTTTATTCTATATTTTAATGGGATTGTGTGTTAAATAGTACAAGTGTCATATGCTTTTAGATCTCGGTAGGACCACAGAAAAAAATCTTGATATTCTCTGAAGAGTTTGAGATAGGATTTCCTTTCTTCTTTAGACATTGTCTTGCCTAGATTTATATTCTTAGGTTTTTCCAGTGTTCCTAGATTTATAGTCTCATACATGGGACACAAGTTCCCTATATTTTTGTTTGTTGACCCTTTAAATATTTCCCTTAAGTCAAATAGGTTCTCCAAATTGGCTACCGCTTTCGGTATCATGTGAAACTTTGGTTGGTTACTAGAGTGATTTGTTTCACCTCTTTTCTCATGGGGATCAGTTTCTACTAATTTCTCTTGAAATACTTCATCGTCAATAGCCATCTCTTTAAAATTTTCCTGATTGGTTAGGAAGTTTATGATTTTTTCATCTCCTTCAAAGACCTTCCAATTATAAATATTATTGGGAACTGATTCTTTGTAGAGTAGTTCCACAATGAACTTGGAGGCCTCATAATCTTCTAAAGGAGATAGCCTTGAGGAAACAGTGGCTAGGGAATCAACAAGAGTGTTCTTTGTTCTGGGGATCATTGTAACATTGAAGGCCTCAAAATGTTCTATTAGCCTATGCACTTCTTGATGATAAATCCTCATGTGGGGAGAGTTACAATGTATAGTATTCTTTACTTGACTAACGATAATTTCAAAGTCTATGAAAACCTTTAGTTATTTAACGTTTAATTCTATGGATTTCTTTATTCCTTGCACTAAATCTTTATACTCTGCAGTATTATTAGTGCATTCAAATTATAGTCTGCAGGACAAGAAATTTCATTTCCCCTTTGGGTTAATGAGGATACATCCTGCTCCCGACCCTTCTTGTGATTTAGACCCATCAAAGTACAGGGTCCAAACTTGTGAACCAAAATGATCAGCTTCTCCATGCCTACTAACTTGCTTCTCTCCATCTATTTTTTTTGTGGTTTCCAACATAGTTTCTTGACAAAAGAGAGTTTCTTTCACTGCTACCAATATATTAACTTGAAAATTCATTTCAGAGTTTTGAGTAAGAGGTACATCAGATGAGAGAGGGGAGAAATTTTTGAAATCCGAATTGTAGGAGTAGTTTCCTAGCATGGAGAAATCTGTCAACAAGTTTTCGTTTAAGGCTTCTAAATCGATGATAGTATGTTTTATACCCTATCAATACTAATCATGTTTGCATGTCCCTTTAATGGAAACTAGATGTGAGCCCAGTCCGTGCTAAAGGATCCATTCAACATATCGGACCAATATCGACTAAGTAGTAGTCCATAAAAATTTTGTATATCTACTACATTGATGTCAATCACTTGAACAAATTTTGGGTGTCTAGCCATTCTTATCATGACATCGTTGAGTTCTCTAATAACTTTTACTTGAGTTATTTCTAGTTGTATAACGTGTTTATGACTTTTGAGAAAGACTGCATTTAATTTCTTCCAGACAAATAATGGCATGACATTAGAGGATGCCCTTGAGTCAACTAAACAATTATGGAGGTTTCGGTTGAAGACTTCAAACGTTAAAAGGAAAGGTGGTACAAAAGGATTTCCTTTCTTTATCAACAAAGAAAGCATTCACATTTGGTTTATTTTTTTGTTCTCTGGGAGAGGGAACCTTCCCTTGGTCAGTGCTTGCTATAGGGGTTTCTAGTGACTTTAAGGCTTATAACAGAAAGTCCTTTTGTTGGGAAGTTCTACACATGTCCATGATCGATACACTTGCCTTCAACTTTTTTAAATATTCTACTATTTTGTAGTCTAGCTTGGGTGATTCTCATGTATGGATGTTTATAGGATATTTTTGGGAGACAAAAGGTGCTTTTGGGTGATCAACTATTTGTTTTCCCCTTGAATTTTGGGAAATGGTAAGGGCATTTGAGACCGGTTGACCCGTACTTCGCGTTTGCACAGCGAAAACATTAGTGGGTGTTTCTTGAACCTCAAATATATCATGACAAGGCATTGGCAAGTCAGGATCCCACATCATCATGGTTGTTTCTTCCGACAGGTCAACTTCTTCCTAATCGAAAATATTCATTGATGATCCACTTGATTGTTTAGTAGGGGAAACTTCATTTGGGAACCGATTGTCCATCAAATTCATGGTATGCACTCATTTTGGAAAATCTCTTTTGGAATGTTTCTCTTGATGATAGGTACAGAAAGAGTAAGATTCTATGTCGCCTAGGTCGATGTTTAAGTTGGTTGGGGTAGGTTCAATTACTTTGAATGGTGGGTTTCTCTTAAAAAAGGGTTTATAAGGCCTCTGGCCTTGGTTTCCTTCCCCTGCACTTCTTTTCATGTCTATGATTTTATTTGAAAAATTCTTTATCATTCATTGTAGGTATTCTATGTACCCACTCCCCTTTTCAGTACCTTGTTCTATTTGTTTCCTTGGGGGTCTAGTCAGCAAGAGTCCTCTCCTGTGTGGAGGTTGAGCTTCCTTCTTAACTAGTCAGACCTAGCCTTCTTTACACCCCTTCATTTGAATTTCAATTGTTTTGGCTTTCTCAAAAGTTTTAGCTAGGGTATGTTTGGCAACCCTTTTTACAAACATGGAAATAGAAGTAGGGAGAGCATTATTATATACCTTGATTTGTAATTCCTGAGTGGGTTTAGCTTCGGGTTGAAATTTTTTCAGGATAGTGGTAAATCATTGATTGAAGTCTTTAACCTTTTTTTTTGAACTCATGGTGGAGGCGAACAATTCATCCATTAAATCTCATGTACTGGTTTCTTCTGCAAATTTGTCTAAAAATTCCTTTTGAAACTTCATCCAACTAATTATGGACCCTACATGCAAGTTAAAATACCACGTGGAGGATGAATTCTCAAAGGTATAGGGAAAACGCCTGCATACTACATCTTCATGTTGGACATTCATCAGTCTAATAGCTAGTATGAACTTTTTAATATGATCTTCAGGTAATCCATAGGTTTCAGGGTCAAACTTGGGTAGTAACATTTCTAGATGTTGGGGGAGGTTATGTACCCGTTTGAGGATTTCCAAAGAATATCCGACCAACCAAGGTTGATTATTTTCAAGTGGGTTTCCCCTTTCTTCAATATGATCATTGTTATCCTCCATGTCATTCGACCCTGAAGTTGAGCGATCCAAGTTAAACCCTTCCTCGTCAGATTCAAAATCGTCTGTCTCGGAGTAGTTACCAGCTGGGGTTTCAGGAATCATATTAAGGGGATGTTCGATCTCGGTGAGGGAGAAATATATCAGGTATTCTACTATGTGAACAAAAACATGGTTGGGGGTGTCGACCACTGGTCTTCTTAATTGTTTTCTATGAGGAAGTAAGATAGCTAAGGGTAATGATCCAATTTGTCGGGCGTAAGCTCTTGTGATTCTTCTAAACTAGTTCAGCTCCTCATGGGGAAGAGCATAAGGTAATTCAGGGAACATATTTTCTTCCTATTTCTAGGGTGAGTTACTCCTTTCAGGATTACTCAGTGTGTGTGGGTTGTCTTGATAATGACTATCCATGCATGTGGGATGTTTTGAATCTGTAGGTTGTGCCAAATTTTATATCAGAAATATTATTAGCCATTCATTCAACAAGCCCTCCTTCTATCTCCAATTCTGTTGAGGGGTACTAAATCCATTTAACTCAACAACAGAAACCAAACCCACCACAGAGGCCCAATTAAAATCCGCAACATTTGATGGTGGAATGGTTCTCTAGATATTTCGATCTAGCCAATTTATTGATGGGCTTTACGTAGTGATTGACATGATATCTTCTTATGAAAGTTCCTCCTTCAATTTAAACATTCTTTTTTCTTTTCTTTTCTTTTATGAGATAGATTTGATTAAAAGATGTGTGCTGGTATAAACCAGCTAGTAAAAGGGGGGGTTCTTAACTACTGAAGAAGGCTGAGCTTGGGATAACCCTAGTGCTCAAGCATGCAGACAAAGATATTCACACCCGTGACAAGACTAGTACTAATACATTAACTTGTTGGTATTTCAATTATTGATTTAGATACAATTATTGAAAGAAAACATACATGCAAGAAAATGATGGCAAGAAAAATAGTTTCCATAGCTCTAGCATTAATCATACATTAACAAAATAATTTTCTTTCATCGTTAGAGACAAGAACTAAAAAATATTGAAACGAATAGCTTATCAATAGATTCAGAAACGCTTACTCATTACAACATCCATTCATGAAATAAAGTTGGAAGTAATTCCTCCTCAAATCCAATCACACAACACCTTTGATGAAAAACAAATGTTTGTCTCCAGTCCTAAACAAGACTTCTCAATTAAGATAGTTCAGAAATAGTTCCTTACAATTCCAAAAATGAGGGTCTTTTCCAAAACTATCAACCTCTGCTAAAAGGTTAATACTCTTATTTATAATGAATCATTAACTAAATATAGCTACTACGAGTGCAAGCTAAGTAAAACAAAATATCGCCACATGGCGCTTTCATCTCTTTGTATTCTAAGGATCATCAAATAGTTTTACTGAAGTGGATGACTCTTCTCATACTCCGACCATTTGATGAAGAGTTCCTCGCATGTGTTGGCATACAGGAACTTGTGTTGGTCCATTGGCGATGAAAGTATTTCTTTCACTTCTACTTCCCATGCTCAGTGCTTGACTATTTTGACACTTAACCATTGCAAAACTGCTCAAACCTTAATCAGACGCTCCATGAACTGTTGTACTTGACTTAGGGCCATGCTCGCCACCTTTGCTATGTCTGTTGGCCATACTGGGTCTTGTTCTACTTGTTGCTTGACTATGTCATGATGGTCCACAAAGTCCTCGGGTGAGCCAAATTCTGGGAGGTCGATGTCTTTCATCTCCCGATTAATCTTTTCCCAATTCTTTTTGCAATCAGACCATTTCTCTTGAATCTCTCATTGAGGTTCCTGGGCCATTTTCACCCAGTATTTGACCACTTTATTCATCTGATCTATGTTGTTGTCCCTCAGCACCCTAATGTTGTTCTCTTCGGCATCTTAGCCATTTTGAACCGTGCTGATGTAATCGATCCTTTATGCTACTTGGTGAGCCTTCTCATACCACCTTTCCATGTCCTTGTACATCGCTAGTTCCATAAGGGTGTCTTATTGGAAATCAACTATACTTGTAGTGAAAATGTGTCTTTCATTCATGAATTTGTCATATTCATCTTGAAACAATGAGATGGTATGGGACATGAGCGGGGAGTAGATGCGGTGCTCTGGTGGCCTAGAACTCCCTGATAAAGGTTGAGCGTTCATCCAAATACTAGTGGCCTACCTTTGCTACCATTTTCTTGGCTACTGTGTATAATCTTGGGCATTCCCATTTAAATATAATAAAATGAATACGAGGGATGAATTCATTGTAGATGAGTTCATAAGATTTTTTTTACTTTTTCTCCCAGAGTATGCTTCAATAAACGTGAACAAGGAGCTCTGCAACATCCTAGATTAAATTCATGTCGACGAAGACATTTCTCGCATAGATGAAATCTAGCAAGTATGAGGCCATGTGGAAGGCAGGTGCTTCCCCTTGTTTCGGCATCTAAGCGTGTTGTGCACAAATGATCAATTGTTTGGAAATTATCGCTCCCCAGTTGAAGCTGCTTTCGTAGATCGCCACTTTGTATGCCAAGGGAATCCATGCTTCTGAAAACTTGGAGTAGTCTTTCTCTCCATACAGTCAGAAAATGAGAGCCATAAAATAGATGTATGGCTCCCTCAATTTAATCATCCCATGCTAGCCTTTGCTCCAGTTGGTAAATTTCTTGTCCTCCTTCCACTATGAGGCCATTATCCAGCTAGTGTCATGGAATTCATGGAAATTCACCACGAATTTTGTGTTTAGTCGCTCCTCTAGGTATTTGAGCTTGTATTATTTATGGACTTCTGTCGAGAGGAAAACTTCAACACATCCTCCATTCTCATCATTGATTAAACATTTATGTGCATCTATATGGTCAATTAGCCACTTCAGAACCTCTATGCAAGGGCAAAATGGGGTTTTGTTGACTACCATGTGAAAATATGACTGTATGATGTTTGGGAACACCTGGTCATCAAGCACCCTTACATTTGGGTCATTGTGTGGGATATACTCTGGGTACTCCTCCCGATTGATTATGTTGAAAAGGTCACCCCACTGTGGGAGAATTACTTTGGATTGGGTTCCTGTGGGAGAATTGCTTGAGGTTTTCATGAATTTTTTTTTCCCTGGGAGTGTATTCCAACTGCCTCACAGTACCAAGAGAAGAACCTTCACCTGTTTCATCTTCCTTTATCTTGGGTTTTCTTGGCAAGAATCTAGTGGTTTGCTTTCTCGATGACATTTTACCTGCAGTTAGAACATAGTTTAGGGACCATGTAAGAAATCAGATGCATATATAAATCACAACCACCGAATTAACAAACTTGAACACATACCTTTGTTTCTTGTTTATCCTGGTTTTGATAACCTAAGGATCAACACATTTTTGAGATGCATGCTTTGCTTCCTCGGATGCTCTAGAATTCAAACTTGTGCGCATAATGAAATTGTTAAAAGCCATTCTAGAGATTTAAACATGGATGAACTTACCTTGTCACATCATCCATTCAATTCTGGTTATGAGTGTAGTTCTATTAAATATGTCGCCAGATATTCAAAGATGTTTAAAATTAAATTCGATCCATTCAATTTTAATTTGATCATTTTTTGCTAGCCTATCATCGATTTAAAATTGTTGTTTTTCAATCGACGCATGAGCTAGCAAAAAATGTGGGATGAATCATTAACTAGTTTATTAAATCCTAGAATCTGATCGTATCTTGTGTCGAAAACATCCCATCATTTCTCTAATCCAGTTGATGAGTCGGAGGTGGGGTTCTGCTTAGAACATTTTTCATTGAAATTGTCTTTAAAAAGCTCTGATACTGAACAAGTTTTTTGCACAGAGCTGACATGGCGAGGTTGACTTGTAGGTGTGACTAGGACATAGGAAACCTTAAGATGACTCAAGACAAAACTAGGTTGTACGACATCCTGACGTGATAAAGACACATGGCACTCGAGACTGACGTCTTCATTTACTCATGTTAATCAGAATTGGGAATTTTCTTAAGCTACACGTTCTAAAACTTGATCCTATCTTGTCAACGCCGAAAAGTATCAAGGATCAACAATTGACGATAAACCTACCCAACTGCTCCCATATCAACTCTCTTGCAAAAGTCTCGATGCCAAAAGTGTATCAGGGTTTGACGATTGGGGATATGTTTATCATAGAAAAATCAATTTTTTTAACCCTTATGTATTTCCCTGACCTCTAACAAGCGCATCGGTCATCGGCTATTGGCGATTTATTTATGAATTTTGTCAATGTCTATTCCTCCTGTATTTTGTCGATGCCAATGGGGATCAGACATATCCTAAATTTCCATGGTGAATAACATACGCAAATCAACTCCGCCTTATATCGATGTTGATGGGGCATCGACGGTTGGTGATTAGTGCAACTATGTGGCCACTTTACCTTCTTTCATTTTGTCGACGCCGAACAAAAGCGCATCAGTCACGATGTTAATTGTCGGTTCTTAATTAGAATGTCAAGTTCTTTTAAACACAAGGTTTCTTTTAACAAGTTCAAACACATCTAATTTGATCAATAAGAGTCATGAAAACAAAACAAAATAAACCATCCCCCAAAGTGAAATCGATTTAGACAATAAAAGAACAACAAGTGGTACCCAAAAAGTGTTAAAATTTTATAAGGATTTTAGGGTGTGTTGAGCGCTCAACAGAAAGTTACAATATTATGATTCCTTGAGTCCACCACCCGAAAAAACATTAATATATTAAGGAATCAAAATATAAGTGTAATGTGAGTGTGGTGGAACTAGGGGGTGCAAATTGGAGAAAACCAATAACCATTGGAAAGTTGTTTCGAAAATGAATGCATTTAAGGAATCCTACTTGAGAGTAGTGCATTAATATTCTTCATAGTTTAAAATGAAGAATGACATGTAATCTAATGGATAAATATTTTGTAATATGCTTAACTCTAACAACAATTATTACATGCACATTCTTGCAGAATTAGAGATACAAAAAAAGAAGACTTTAGTTCCCACATGAGAACTAGAGACATGGAGGATGCTCAAGGGTTTTACAACCATGAATAAGAAATTATAGGTCTATATAGCATCATGGGTAATTTTTATACTGATTCTAATGGGAGAAGAGATAGGCAAGGGACTATAACTATGATAATCCTGCAAAATGAATTGCAGGTCTATAGGGATGATAATGAGATGATCATGAAGGCTCCAGAAGAGATACTTCAAAGTCTAAATATACTACAGAAGCAAGTTAATGATCACTTTGTAACCAAGCAAGTAGCTAGTGATAAACAATTATCAACATCAAGATCCATAGAAAAAGAGATAATCATGGGAATGATAGGCAGTCAATAAGCATGAGTAGATGCCATCATTCTCCAAGGCATTCCACTAGAAGAACTCATGCAAGTTCAAGTCCAAGGAGCAACCTAAGTGTGTCTCAATTTTGGAGGAAAAGGATAAGACCTAAGCTAGACATCTTACAAGGTGAACTTAGCAAGATTAAGCCACCAACTTTCAATGGTGAGCACATGAAAGGAGAATATGTTGAGTCTTGTGTAACATACCCAGCCACCCACAGGATGGGTATGCTACCTGCAAGCCTGCCCTTGGACTTCTTTCTCATCCTGGTCTTTTTTATTTATTAAGGATGTATAAGATAACATATTTAATGACATGCACAACAATATCCAGTAAGCATGCAAGATCTAAAGATTATGTTAAACGATAATTAAATACACACAGCAGAAATACATTCATATACATGTAAATGACAATTAAACTACATAGTGGAATACATTCATACACAGATAGTAATATCACAATAGAGAGAACTTATCTTTATGAAATATGACACTGACTGGATGCAGACCAAGGACGTTCCACCCAACCGTAGACATCGTTTCTCTAAATCCTGACAGTAGTTTCACCCTCGAGCCAGGGTTATGAATCCACAAGGATGGTTCCAAAGTGTAATTGGGTTCTCAAACCAGTCATCTCTCAATATCTCACAGGTTTCCCGACACCCACAACAATCCAAGTACCCATCTCTCTTCTACCCATCTTGTGCCACCCAAGAGAATAGGCCTCCACCCTTCTCTGCCACATAGTCCCTTAAGTAGTCATTCTCCTTCCTGCCAGGGATTCCAGCACAACTGGTCTAGAATATCAATGATGGAACTCTCAAGACTCGCAGTTGTAAGAAAAATAGGGCACATGCCAATGCATTTCATACATGCAGGCCCCAGGTCACAGCTGGATCACACCATCAACCACTTCAACCAACTATCCCATGGCTAAGTTCTTCAGCAACTTCATTTTCTTTGTCAAGCCAAGGCACAGGTGATGATGGATCAATGGACAAGTCAGGGGGGTGCACGGGAGTGTGTGCATGAGAGTGCGTGAGGGAATGGGAAAACAATGAACAAGTCAGCCTTCCAACCCCCCCCCCATCAGACCAGAGGTGGGTTTAAGTAACCTTGTGGGGAAAATAGGAACCTCCTAGGCTTCCCCAAGAAGTTCACGTAATCGATCCCCTCCCTTAAACAAAAAGGGTACTAAGAAAAAATAGCTATAAACACTTAGTCCCTCAATATCCCTCTCTTGTGGAATCATAGTCGCTTATAACTCTAGTCCTTTTCCATATAGTAGCCAGTAATGTATTTATTATTATTAATGATCAAAACATTAAATTTCTTGGGCATATTATCCCTTCAATAATTTTTGGGTACTTTGGCCTCTCAGCATTGTAACAATACATTATTTAAAATGGGGGTTCAAAAAATTATGGGGTGTTACATCCCCTCCCCCTTATTTTGGCACTTTCCTCAGTGCATATACAAAAAAGAGATCAAAATCTCAAATTTATTCAAAAAATATGTGGGTACTCTGCCCGTGTGGCATATTCATGCTCACAGGTAGCATTTTCAAGACCGTAGTAGGTCCACTGAAAAATTACTATTTCTATAACTCGATTCCATATCATTTTGACTTTTATGTCCAACACCCACACTGGCTGAACCTAAAAGTCTCTTTTCATCTCTACCTGAATCAGATTCCAATCAGTAAGATGGTTAGGATCATGTACACATTTCTTTAGTAAAGATACATGAAATACATTATGCACATTCATGGAAGCAGGAAATGCAAGCATGTATGCAACTGGCCTTATTCTGTCCAATATTTTGAATGGACCACAGAATCTAGATGCCATCTTTGTATAACTACCCAATTTCAAAGAGATTTTCTTGGGCTTCACTTTCAAAAGTACATGCTCCCCTACTTTAAATTATCTAACTGTCATGTTCTTATCTGCATAAACTTTTTGTCTATCCTGAGCTTCCTTTAAATTCTTCTTAATCTTGACTACTTGGTCTTCGATTTCCTTGAGCAACTCCGGCCCAAGTACCACTCTATCTGCTGGCTTGTCCCAGCTCACTGGAGTATTGCATTTCCTACCATACAAGGCTTAAAATGGGCTCATTTTCAATGAAGCTTGATACCCATTGTTATATGCAACTCAACCAAGTGTAAGTAATCTTCCCACTTAGATGGCTTATCCATCACATACATTCTCATCATGTCTTCAGTTATTCGATTGACCCTCTCTGTTTTCCCATCTGTCTGGGGATGATATGTTGTGCTAAAGTTTATATTTGTGCCAAATACTTTCAACAATCCCCTCTAGAAATTGGAGGTAAACTTTGTATCTTTGTCCAAGACAATTGTCCTAGGTATCCCATGCAACCTAGCAATTTCCTTCATGAAAAATTATGCAATATTAGTTGTTCTATGCGTTGTCTTCATAGGCACAAAATGAGCAGCCTTTGTTAATTTTTCATCCACCACCATGATTGAATCGTGTTGCTTATTTGTTCTGGGTAATCCTGTGATGAAATCCATGGTGATCACTTCCCATTTCTTCTCTATAATTGGAAATGGCTGCAGCAAATGTGTTGGGTGCATATGCTCAGCCTTCACCTTCTGACATTCCATACATTGAACGATGTAATCAACAACATCCTTCTTCATTCCCAACCAAAAGAACTGGCCTCTTATTGTTGTAATTATTTTCTGGTAACCAGGATGTCCAACATAAGGAACATCATGCATTTCCTTCAGTACCAAAATTCCTCAGTTCTCCAGAACTAGGAACATATATTCTATTTTTATGCATGAGGAATTCATCTTCCTTTATCTCGTACTCCTGTATTTTCTGTTGTACATCTCCTTGATGTAAGTTTTCCTTTACCTATAGGTAATGATGATATGTAACAAGACCATCTAAAATTCTTCTCTTCAAGTCTGACTGATGCATACTGACAGCAGTAGCATGCATGAGATGCACTCTCCTACTAAGTGCATTGACAACTTTATTCTCCTTTCCCTTGATATGCTTGATATCGAAGTCATATTCACTTAAAAATTCCAGCCATCTTTTTTTCCTGGAATTCAAGGTTGGTTGTTTGAAAAGATACTTCAAACCAATGTGTATGTCCTTAATTCAATTTTCTTCCCCATGAGATAATGCCTCCACATCCTCGAGGCATGAATAATGGCAGCAAGTTCCAAGTCATGCGTGGCATAGTTCCTCTCATGTTCCTTAAGCTTTCTATACTCATGTCCATTCTGCCTGAGGACTCCCCCAAGTCCTTCCTTACAAGTGTCCGCACATACCACAAAACTTTCATTTGGGTCCAAAATCTTTAACATAGGTGCACTAGTAAGTAATTCCTTCAACAGATTAAAATTCTTTTCACACTTGAGTGTCCATTCAAATTTAGTTCCCTTATTTTTCAAAGAGGTGATGGGTTGAGAAATCTTAGAGAACCCTACTATGAACCTTCTGTAGTAGCATTCTAATCCCATAAAAGATCTGACATATAACACATTTATGGGTGTTGGCCATTCTCTAATGTATTCAATCTTCTCTGGATCTACTACTATGCCCTGTTCTGAAATAATGTGTCCCAAATAATGGATTTGCTTTTGATAAAAAGAACACTTACTCAACTTGGCATAAAACTAATGTTCTCTTAGTACTTTCAATACCAATCTCAGGTGATGTCCATGCTCCTCTTCAGACTTAGAATAGATAAGTATGTCATCCGAGAATATTATGACAAACTTGTCCAAATAATTTCTGAATATGCCATTCATTAAGCACATGAAGACAATTGGTGGATTGGTCATTCCAAAAGGCACCAGTACAAATTCATAATGCCCATACCTGGTCCTAAAGGTTGTCTTATGAATGTATTCTTCCTTGATTCTTACTTGATGGTATCCCACCCTCAGGTCAATTTTTGAAAATATATTTTCTCCTGTTAGCTGATCAAAGAGGTCATCAATTCGCGGTAGCAGATACTTGCTCTTTATAGTGTACTTGTTCAGTTGTTGAAAGTCAATACACAACCTCAAGGTTCCATCCTTCTTTTTGAAACAAAGCACTGGTGCTCCCCAAGTTGAAACACCTAGATGGATGTACCCTTTCCTCAACAATTCCTCTAATGGAATTTGTAATTCTCTTAGCTCTGGTGTGCTCATTCTGTAAGGTGTTTTTGACACCAGGGTAGCCCCTGACACTAAATCAATTGAGAAATTTGTCTCCCTTCTTGGTGGAAATTCATGTATTTCTCAAAATACATCTTCAAATTCCTGTTGCACCGAGAAATATTCAAGGATTGGCCCCTTTGTATCAATCGGATCCTCCACATGGGCTGCATACAAATGACATCCTTTTCTAAAGCACCTTTTCAGTTGTAAGGCTGAAATCTCCCTTATAGAGATGGGTATTGGAACTCCTTTCATAGTGCTATGTTTTCCATTTCCATCAAGACATGTAAATGTCTTGTTATGACAATCCAGGACAGCATGATGTTTGTCCAACCAATGCATCCTAATCAAAATATCATAAGACCCCAATGGTATGACATTTAGATCAGTACTAGTATTCACACCATTAAGACTTATGGAACAACTTCTGACCATATCATGGATTCTTCTTTTGGTTCTAGTGGCTAACCAAACCAAACATGTTTTTCCAAGTTTACTTTTCTCCAAATGTAATCTATCCACTATCTTAGGGTCAATGTAACAACGGCTTTCTCCTGAATCAATCAAAATAGAAAAAGGTCGATTTATGATCTTACCTTCAACCTCGATCATATTGGATTGGTAATCTACTTGTCGATCATTTAAAGCTGCATAGATTCTCCCTATATCTCATATTGTTGTAGCCTCTTATATGTTGTGCATAGTCTTCGCTCTGTCCTTTCTGTGTGGGAAATCATTGTATAGGTGATCTTCCTTTCATCCCCAGCATTGGATTGGTGGTCTACCCCTTTTTCCAAAGGAGTCTTCCTTCTTGAAATCCTCCTTAGCATACTAATCTTAATGATTTCTATTAGGCTCATTCCTATTAAAGGGAGGTTTTAATCCTTTCATCCTCTGATCAGACTTCGCATTATTTTTTTCCTTCCAAGATTTTTGCAGGCATTCTCTTCCCTGGCCTTGCTCACACAAGTATTTAGCCTTCCTTATGGCCTCATTCAAGGTCTTAGATTCATCATACTTGATCATTTCCTTATATAAGGATGGAAATCCACTTAGAAATATCTATATTTTCACTTTCCCATCACCAATGAACCTGACATACTTTAACAATCTGTAACATACCCAACCACCCACAAGCCGGGTAGACTACCTTCAAGCCTGCCCTTGGACTTCTTTCTCATGCTGACCTTCTTTATTTATTAAGGATGCATAAGATAACCGATTTAACGACATGCACAACAATATCCAGCAAGCATACATGATCCAAATATTATGTTAAACAATAATTAAATATACACAACAGAAATACATTCATATACATGTAAATGAAAATTAAACTACACAGTGGAATACATTCATACACAGATAGTAATATCATGACAGAGAGCACTTATCTTTATGAAATACGACACCTAATAGCTACAGACCAAGGACGTTCCACCCAACCGTACACATCGCTACTCTAAATCCCAACAATAGTCTCACCCTCGAGTTAGGGCTATGAATCCACAAGGATGGTTCCAGAGTGTAATTGGGTTCCCAAACTAGTCATCTCTCAATCTCTCATAGGTTTCCTAACACCAACAATAATCCAAGTACCCAACTCTCTTCTACCTAGCCTGTGTCATCGGAGAGAATGCACCTCCACCCATCTCTGCCACGTAGTCCCTCAAGCAGTCCTTCTTCTTCCTTCCAGGGCTTCCAGCATAGCTGGTCCATAATATCAATGTTGGAACTCTCAGGACTCATAATTGTGAGCAAAACAGGGCACATGCCAATGCATTTCAGACATGCAGGCCCTAGTTCATGGCTAGATCACACCAGCGACCACTACCGCTAACTGTCCCGTGGCTAAGTTCTTCAGTAGCACTATTTCCTTTTCCAAGCCAAGACGCTGGTTATGGTGGTTCAATGGACGATTCAGGAGGGGTGCATGGGATTGCATGAGGGAATAATGAGTGAGGGAATCGGAAAGCAATGGACAAGTCATCATTCCAACCCCCCCATCAGACCAGAGGCAGGTTTAAGTAACCTCGTGGGGAAAACAGGAACCTCCTGTCCTTCCCTAAGAAGTTCACTTAACTGATCCCCTCCCTTATACAAAAGGGTAATAATAAAAAATAGGAATAAACACTTAGTCTCTCAAGCTCCCTCTCTAATGGATTCATAGCCCCTTATAACTCTAGTCCTTGTCTGTCTAGCAACCAACAATGTATTTATTATTATTAATGATCAAAACATTACATTTCTTGGGCATATTATCCCTTCAATAATTGTTTGGTCACTCTGGCCTCTCAGCATTGTAACAATACATTATTTAAAATGGAGGTTCAAAAACCTGGGGTGTTACATGCGCTCCCCCTTATTTTGGCACTATCCTTAGTGCATATACAAAACAGAGATCAATATATCAAATTTATTCAAGAAAACTATGGGTACTCTACCTGCATCATATATTCATGCTCCTAGGTAGCATTTTCAGGACCATAGGAGGTGCACTGAACTTTTACCAGTTCTATAACTCGATTCTGGAGCATTTTGACTCTTATGTCCAACACCCGCACTGGTTGAACCTGAAAATCTCCCCCCATCTCTACCTAAATCAGATGCCAATCAATAACATGGTTAAGATCATGTACATATTTATTTAGTAAAGATACATGAAATACATTATGCACATTCATGGAAGCAGGCAATGCAAGCATGTATGCAACCGACCCTATTCTGTCCAATATTTCGAATGGACCACAGAATCTGGCTGCCAGCTTTGTACAACTACCCAATTTCAAAGAGATTTTCTTGGGTTTCACTTTCAAAAGTACATTATCCCCTACTTTAAATTCTCTAACTGTCCTTTTTAAGTAATATTCCCTCTTAAATGGCTTACCCATCACATACATTCTCAGCATGTCTTCAATTATTCGATTGACCCTCTCTGCTTGCCCATTTGTCTGGGGATGATATGTTGTGCTAAAGTTTAGATTTGCGCCAAATCCGTTAAACAATCCCCTCCAGAAATTGAAGGTAAACTTCATATCTCTATCTGAGACAATTGTCCTAGGTATCCCATGCAACCTAGCAATTTTCTTCATGAAAATTTCTGCAATATTAGTTGTTGTATGCATTGTCTTCACAGGCACAAAATGAGCAGCCTTAGCTAATTTTTCAACCACCACCATGATTGAATCTTGTTGCTTATTCATTCTGGGTAATCCTGTGATGAATTCCATGGTGATCACTTCCCATTTCTTCTCTGGAATTGGCAATGGCTGCAGCAAATGCGTTGGGTGCCTATGCTTAGCCTTCACCTTCTGACATTCCATACATCAAGCGATGTAATCAACAACATCCTTCTTCATTCCCGGCCAAAAGAGCTAGCTTCTTATTGCTGTAATTGTTTTTCGATAACCGAGATGTCTAGCATAAGAAACATCATGCATTTCCTTCAGTACCAAAATTCCTCAGTTCTCCAGAACTAGGAACATAGATTCTATTTTTATGCATGAGGAATCCATCTTCCTTTATCTCGTACTCCTTTATTTTCTGATGTACATCTCCTTGCTGTAAGTTTTCCTTTACCTGTAGGTAATGCTTATATGTAACAAGACCATCTAAAATTATTCTCTTCAAGTCTAACTGATGCATACTTATAGCAGTAGCATGCACGAGATGCACTCTCCTACTAAGTGCATCGACAACTTTATTCTCCTCTCCCTTGATATGCTTGATATCGAAGTCATATTCACTTAAAAATTCCAGCCATATTTTTTTCCTGGAATTCAAGGTTGGTTGTTCGAAAAGATACTTCAGACCAATGTGGTCTATCCTTAATTCGAATTTCTTCCCCATGAGATAATGCCTCAACATCCTCAAGGCATGAACAATGACAGCAAGTTCCAAGTCGTGCGTGGCATAGTTACTCTCATGTTCCTTAAGCTTTCTAGAATCATGTCCATTCTGCCTGAGGACTCCCCCAAGTCCTTCCTTACAAGCATTTGTACATACCACAAAACTTTCATTTGGGTCAACAATCTTTAACGCAGGTGCACTAGTAAGTAATTCCTTCAACAGATTAAAATTCTTTTCACACTTGAGTGTCTATTCAAATTTAGTTCCCTTCTTTTTCAAAGAGGTGATGGGGTGAGAAATCTTAGAGAACCCTACTATGAACCTTTTGTAGTAACCATCTAATCCCATAAAATATCTGACATCTAACACATTTCTGGGTGTTGGCCATCCTCTAATGTATTCAATCTTCTCTGGATCTACTGCTATGCCCTTCTCTGAAATAATGTGTCCCAAGTAATGGATCTGCTTTTGATAAAAAGAACACTTACTCAACTTGGAATACAACTGATGTTCTCTTAGTACTTGCAATACCAATCTCAAGTGAGGTCCATGCTCCTCTTTAGACTTATAATAGATAAGTATGTCATCCGGGAATATTATGACAAACTTGTCCAAATAATTTCTGAATATTCCATTCATTAATCACATGAAGACAGCTGGTGCATTGGTCAGTCCAAAAGGCACCATTACAAATTCATAATGCCCATACCTAGTCCTAAAGGTTGTCTTATGAATGTCTTCTTCCTTGATTCTTACCTGATGGTATCCTACCCTCAGGTCAATTTTTGAAAATATCTTTTCTCCTCTTAGCTGATCAAAGAGGTCATCAATTCAAGGTAGCGGATCCTTGTTCTTTATTGTGTACTTGTTTAGTTGTCGAAAGTCAATACACAGTCTCAAGGTTCCATCCTTCTTTTTGAAAAAAAGTACTGGTGCTCCCCAAGTTCAAACACTTGGACAGATGTACCCTTTCCTCAACAATTCCTCCAACTACATTTTTAATTCTTTTATCTCTGGTGTGCTCATTCTGTAAAGTGTTTTTAACATCAGGGTAGCTCCTGGCACTAAATCAATTGAGAAATTTATCTCCCTTCTTGGTGGAAATCCAGGCATTTCTTGGAATACATCTTCAAATTCCTGTCTCACCGAGAAATCTTCAAGGAGTGGCCCCTTTGTATCAACTATCTCCTCCACATGGGCTTCATACAATTGACATCCTTTTCTAAAGCACCTTTTCAACTGTAAGGCTCAAATCTCCCTTACAGAGATGGGTATTGGAACTCCTTTCAAAGTGATCTGTTTTCCATTTCCATCAAGACATGTAAATGTCTTGTTATGACAATCTAGGACAACATGATTATTGTCCAACCAATCCATCCTAATCATAATATCGTAAGACCCCAATGGTATGACGTTTAGATCAGTACTAGTATTCACACCATTAAGACTTATGGAACAACTTTTGACCATATCATGGATTCTTCTTTTGGTTCTAGTGGCTAACTGAACCAAACATGTTTTTCCAAGTTTACTTTTCTCCAAATGTAATCTATCCACTATCTTAGGGTCAATGTAACAATGGCTTTCTCCTGAATCAATCAAAATAGAAACAGGTCAATTTATGATCTTACCTTCCACCTCGATCATATTGGGCTGGTAATCTACTTGTCGATCATTTAAAGCTGCATAGATTCTTTCCATATCTTCGATTGTTGTAGCCTCTTGGATGTTGTACACAGTCTTCGCTCTATCCTTTCTGTGTGGGAAATCCTTGTACAGGTGATCTTCCTTTCATCCCCAACATTGGATTGTTGGTCTTCCCCTTTCTTCGAAGGATTACTCCTTCTGGAAATCCTCCTTATCATATTGATATTGATGATTTCTATTAAACTCATTCCTATTGAAGGGAGGTTTTAATCCTTTCATCCTCTGATCAGACTTCACATTCTTCTTGTTCTTCCAAGATTTATGCAGGGATTCTCTTCCCTGGCCTTGATCAAACAAGTATTTATCCTTCCTGATGGCCTCAATCAAGGTCTTAGGTTCATCATACTTGATCGTTTCCTTATATAAGGATGGAAATCCACTTAGAAATATCTTTATTTTCACTTTCTCATCACCAATGAACCTAACATACTTTAATAATCTGTAACATACCCAACCACCCATAGGTTGGGTACACTACCTTCAAGCCCACCCTTGGACTTCCTTCTCATGCTGACCTTCTTTGTTTATTAAGGATGCATAAGATAACTGATTTAATGACATGCACAACAATATCCAACAAGCATGCAAGATCTAAATATTATGTTAAACGATAATTAAATATACACAGCGGAAATACATTCATATACATGTAAATGACAATTAAACTACATAGTGGAATACATTCATACACAAATAGTAATATCACGACATAGAGTGCTTATCTTTATGAAATACGACACCAATTAGTTGTAGACCAAGGATGTTCCAGCCAACCATACACACCGCTTCTCTAAATCCCAATAGCAGTGTCACCCCTGAGCCAGGGCTATAAGGATGGTTCTAGAGTGTAATTAGGTTCCCAAACTAGTTAGCTCTCAAGATCTCACAGTTTTCCTAACACCAACAACAATCCAAGTACCCAGCTCTCTTCTACCCAGCCTGTGCCATCGAAGAGAATGGACCTCCACCCATCTCTGCCACACAGTCCCTCAGGCAGTCCTTCTCCTTCCTTCCATGGCTTGCAACACAGCTGGTCTAGAATATCAATGTTGGAACTCTCAGAACTCGCAATTGTGAGAAAAAAAGGGCACAGGCCAATGCATTTCAGACATGCACGCCTTAGGTCAAGGCTGGATCAAACTAGTGACCACTACAACCAACTATCCGGTGGCTAAGTTCTTCAACAACTCTATTTCCTTTGCCAAGCAAAGACACAGGTGATAATGGATCAATGGATGAGTCAGGGGGGGTGCATGGGAGTGCGTGCATGGGACTGTGTGAGAGAATAATTAGTGAGGGAATGGGAAAACAATGAGCAAGTCATCATTCCAACCCCCCCATTAGACCAGAGGCAAGTTTAAGAAACCTCGTGGGGAAAACAATAACCTCATGGCCTTCCCCAAGAAGTTCACGTAATCGATCCCCTCCCTTAGAGAAAAGGGTAATAAGAAAAAACAAGAATAAACACTTAGTCTCTCAAGCTCCCTCTCTTGTGGAATCATAGCCCCTTATAACTCTAGTCCTTTCCCTTCTAGCAGCCAACAATGTATTTATTATTATTAATGATCAAAAAATTACATTTCTTGGGCATACTAGCCCTTCAATAATTGTTTGGTCACTCTAGCCTCTCAGCATTGTAACAATACATTATTTAAAATGGGGGTTCAAAAACCTGGGGTGTTACATCCCCTCCCCCTTATTTTGGCACTGTCCTCAGTGCATATACAAAACAGAGATCAAAATATCAAATTTATTCAATATATCTGTGGGTACTCTGCCTGCATGGCATATTCATGCTCCTAGGTAGCATTTTCAAGACCGTAGCAGGTCCACTAAACTTTTACCAGTTCTATAACTCGATTCCGGAGCATTTTGACTTTTTTGTCCAACACCTGCACTGGATGAACCTGAAAGTCTCCCTCCATCTCTACCTGAATCATATTCCAATCAATAACATGGTTAATATCATGTACATATTTATTTAGTAAAGATACAGGAAGTACATTATGCACATTCATGGAAGCAGGCAATGCAAGCATGTATGCAACTAACCCTATTCTGTCCAATATTTCGAATGGACCACAGAATCTGGCTGCCAGCTTTGTACAACTACCCAATTTCAAAGAGATTTTCTTGGGCTTCACTTTCAAAAGTACATGCTCCCCTACTTTAAATTCTCTAACTGTCCTTTTTAAGTAATCTTCCCTCTTAAATGGCTTATCCATCACATACATTCTCAGGATGTATTCAATTATTCAATTGACCCTCTCTATTTTCCCATCTGTCTGGGGATGATATGTTGTGCTAAAGTTTAGATTTTTGTCAAATACTTTAAACAATCCCCTCCAGAAATAGGAGGTAAACCTCATATGTCTGTCCGAGACAATTGTCCTAGGTATCCCATGCAACCTAGCAATTTCCTTCATGAAAATTTCTGCAATATTAATTGTTGTATGCGTTGTCTTCACAGGCACAAAATGAGCAGCCTTTGTTAACTTGTCAACCACCACCATGATTGAATCATGTTTCTTATTCGTTGTGGGTAATCCGGTGATGAAATCTGTGGTGATCACATCCCATTTCTTCTCTGGAATTGGCAATGGCTGCAACAAACCCACTGGGTTCCTATGCTTAGCCTTCACCTTTTGACATTCCATACATTGAACGATGTAATCAACAACATCCTTCTTCATTCCTGGCCAAAAGAACTAGCTCCTTACTGCTGTAATTTTTTCTGGTAACCGAGATGTCTAGCATAAGGAACACCATGCATTTCCTTCAGTACCAAATTCCTTAGTTCTCCAGAACTAGGAACATAGATTCTATTTGTATGCATGAGGAATCCATCTTCCTTTATCTCGTACTCCTTTATTTTCTGTTGTACATCTCCTTGCTGTAAGTTTTCCTTTACCTGTAGGTAATGCTAATCTATAACACGAACATCTAAAATTCTTCTCTTCAAGTCTAACTGATGCATACTGACAATAGTATCATGCATGAGATGCACTCTCCTACTAAGTGCATCATAAACTTTATTCTCCTTTCCCTTGATATGCTTGATATCAAAGTCATATTCACTTAAAAAATCCATCCATCTTTTTTTCCTGGCATTCAAGGTCGGTTGTTCGAAAAGACACTTCAAACTAACATGGTCTATCCTTAATTTGAATTTCTTCCCCATGAGATAATGCCTCCACATCCTCAAGGCATGAACAATGGCAGCCAGTTCCAAGTCATGTGTGGCATAGTTCCTCTCATGTTCCTTAAGCTTTCTCGACTCATATCCAATGGCATGTCCATTCTGCGTGAGGAATCCACCAAGTCCTTCCTTACAAGCGTTTGTACATACCAAAAAAATTTCTTTTGAGTCAGAAATATTTAACACAAGTGCACTAGTAAGTAATTCCTTCAACAGATTAAAATTCTTTTCAGACTTGAGTGCACATTGAAATTTAGTTCCCTTATTTTGCAAAGAGGTGATGGGGTGAGAAATATTAGAGAACCCTACTATGAACCTTCTATAGTGGCCGACTAATCCCATAAAACATCTAATGTCTGACACATTTTTGGATGTTGGACATCCTCTAATGGCTTCAATCTTCTCTGCATCTACTTCTATGCCCTGCTCTGAAATAATGTGTCCCAAGTAATGGATCTGCTTTTGATAAAAAGAACACTTACTCAACTTGGCGTACAACTGATATTCTCTCAGTACTTGCAATACAAATCTCAAGTGATGTCCATGCTCCTCTTCAAACTTAGAATAAATAAGTATGTCATCCAGGATTACTATGACAAAATTGTCCAAATAATTTCTTAATATGACATTCATTAAGCACATGAAGACAATTGGTGCATTGGTCAGTCCAAAAGGCACCACTACAAATTCATAATGCCCATACCTGGTCCTAAAATTTGTCTTATGAATGTATTCTTCCTTGATTCTTACCTGATGGTATCCTACCCTCAGGTCAATATTTGAAAATATATTTTCTCCACTTAGTTGATCAAAGAGGTCATTAATTTGGGGTAGCAGATACGTGTTCTTTATAGTGTACTTGTTCAGTTTTCATAAGTCAATACACAGCCTCAAGGTTCCATCATTATTTTTTGACAAAAAGTACTGGTGCTCCCCAAGGTGAAACACTTGGACGGATGTACCCTTTCCTCAACAATTCCTCCAACTGCATTTGTAATTATTTTAGCTCTGGTGTGCTCATTTTGTAATGTGTTTTTGACACTGAGGCATGTCCTGGCACTAAATCAATTGAGAAATCTATCTCCCTTCTTGGTGGAAATCCGGGTATTTCTTGGAATACATCTTCAAATTCCTATAGCACTGAGAAATATTCAAGGCTTGGCCCCTTGGTATCAACTAGCTCCTACACATTGGCTGCATAGAATTGAAATCCTTTTCTAAAACACCTTTTAGGCTGTAAGGCCAAAATCTCCCTTATAGAGATGGGTCTTGGAACTCCTTTCACATTGCTATGTTTTCCATTTCCATCAAGACATGTAAATGTATGGCTATGACAATCTAGGACAACATGATGCTTGTCCAACCAATCCATCCCAATCAGAATATCATAAGACCCCAATGGTATGACCTGTAGATCAGTACTAGTATTCACACCATTAAGACTTATGGAACAACTTATGACCATATCATGGATTCTTCTTTTGGTTCTAGTGGCTAATTGAACCAAACTTGTTTTTCCAAGTTTACTTTTCTCCAAATGTAATCTATCCACTATCTTAGGGTCAATGTAACAATGGCTTTCTCTCGAATCAATCGAAATAGAAACAGGATGATTTATGATCTTACTTTCCAACTCAATCATATTGGACTGGTACTCTTCTTGTCAATCATTTAAATATGCATAGATTCTCCCCATATCTCTTATTGTTGTAGCCTCTTGGGCATTGTGCACAGTCTTCGCTCTATCCTTTTTGTGTGGGAAATCCTTGTACAGGTGATCTTCCTTGCATACCCAACATTGGATTGGTGGTCTTACCCTTTTTCCCAAAGAGTCTTCCTTCTTGAAATCCTCCTGAGCATATTGATCTTGATGATTTCTATTAGGCTCATTCCTATTGAAGGGAGGTTTGAATCCTTTCCTCCTCTGATCGGACTTCACATTCTTCTTGTCCTTCCAAGATTTATGCAGGGATTCTCTTCCCTAGCCTTGCTCATAAAAGTATTTATCCTTCTTGATGGCCTCAATCAAGGTCTTGGGTTCATCATACTTGATCTTTTCCTTATAGAAGGCTGGAAATCCACTTAGAAATATCTATATTTTCACTTTCGCATCACCAATGAACCTAACATACTTTAACAATCATAAGAACTTCTTATCATATTTTTCCATAGTCATGCTTCCCAACCTGAGTGAAAAGAACTCTTGCATTTTCTTGTCATAGAAATACCATGAGAGGTACTCCTTCTGGAAGTACCTCTTGAACTATTTCCAAGTGATCCTACTTTCATTGACATGTTCCACTTGCTTCAGTTGGTCCCACCACACTGCAGCTTTCCCATGTAAATGTTAGGTGGAAATCCTGGCTTCTAGGTTTTATGAATAGTTATGCAACTGAAAATATCTCCGGAGCCCAAGAAACCATGCTTCAACATCATCTTCCCTTTCTCTTTCACCATTGAAGGAAGGTGGCTTGAGCTTCCTCAAGTCTCCTTGCAAACTATCTATCTCTTGTTTCCTTCTTTGGAGTATGATAGGAGACACTTATGGACTGCTTACAGGATCATCCAATGCATAAAAATTCCTTCTTGAGTAAGTGGCTAAGTGGCATCCATGATATCTGCTAGAACTTCTGGAATAACCAGCTCTTCCACGAGCATCTCCTCTTTCCTGACACCTGCCTTCTTCCACTTGTCTTGAGTTCGATTCCTTCTTTGTTTGCCTCTACAATGGATTTAAACTCTGCAACACTAGATAATTTATCTGACTTTTGTCTCTCATTATTCTCTCGTTGTCTTCTTTGTAGCTCTGCACTTCCATCTTCAAGATTCTTATCATTTCTATCAATGTTTCATGTTCTCCTTTTTCTTTGCATCTGTTGGACTCTGTCACTTCATTACCGATTCTAGTATTCTGGCCTTCAGGCTCCCTTTCATGACTGGAGGCTCCCTCGCCTTCTCCCATTTCCTCAATACACATACTGAGCTGTTGCGCTTAAGCCTCTTAATTCTACAAAATGTGCAAGCAACCATTTTGTTAGAATTATGCATATGATAGAAAAAAATTCCAAATCATGCTACAAGTCTCTTTCCTGTTTATGGAGATCATATCCCCATTCTCCGAAAATAACAAGGTCATGTTATCCCTTGCTGACACAGAGTTCACCCTGCACAGGTGCTTCCTTCAAACCACCTCCTAGGTGACCACGACTAGAAACAGTGGCTAAATCCTCCCTTGGCACTTTTTTGTCTCGGAGATAACCAATTCAGCCCTTAGCCTTCCTTCTTCAACTCTCAACCTGCATATGACCAAGGCCATGACCCTGTGCTTAGCTGAAAAAGTTCTTGTCCAGAGCTTTAGGACTTCAAAGATTTTAGCTAGGACCATATCAACAGTCCTCGTCCTCTTTCACAATCAATGATAGAGATCTTATTCGGAACTCTGCGCTTCAGGAGTCTCACCTTTTATTGCTTGCCTCCTCCTAGTATGCCTTTACCCAAGGTTCCTGATCTGTCGACAGGTTTCCTCCCATAGATTGGAAAATGTGAATTGTTAGGGAATTTCGAGCTTCGAATGTTTCAAAATTCCCTCCTGCACTTTCTCCCAGAGTGCTTTTACCCACAGTCGATGATCCCTTGATGCATGTCCTCTAGAATTGACGGTCGATATATACTTCGGCCTTCAGGCCTTCAGGAGTTTTCGACCCAACCAGCCTGTCACCTCCTTCCCTTCTGAAGTGCCCGGTTTTCTGGATTGCATGATCTATCGCGACATGGAGAAATGTTGGAAGCAGACATGTGACCCAATCATGTGGGTGACACATGTCACGTTCTAATCAAATTTTAAATGTTCCAAATACCCAAAAATTAATGACATGTGGCACACATCCCATGTGTCCACATCATCCCTTGTGATGTCATCTTGCCTTATCACTTCGTCTCTTCAGGCTTCGAGGCTTCAGGAGTTTTCAAACTAGCAGACTTCCAATTTTCTCGAACTTCGAATTCCCAAACTAGATAATCTGTCACCACATATCCTCCTGGATCAGATGACCAGGTTTCACTTCGGGTCTTCACCTAGATTCCATGGATCTTATCCACGTGGCTTCCTTAATCTAACGACTATGATTTCTTTGGGGCTCCAGACTTTGGAGATCTCAAACTACTTCGGGTCTCTGACTCTCAGGGCTTTGGGAGTCTCAAATCTCACCTTCTCCTCATTCACTCTTTCTCGGAGTTATTTCACCCAGAGCACATGATCGGTTGATGTGTTTCCTCCTATGGATCGATGGTCCCCAGCTACTTAGGCTATTCAGAGTTTCGATGTTCGATCCCTACCTGTCACATCATTGCATGCCTTTCAATTTGCAGGGGCATGCATCGATAGTTTGGATTAACCCACTTTCCGTCCCTCATTTCTTCTGATGCTGACATGTAACCCCCCAGCGAAACTATGGTTTGGATTGCAGGACCTCCTTGGGAAATTATATCCTATGCAACTCAATTCTCTACAATGCATGTTGGTCGTTGATCTCTCTCTCCAATGGGATCCAGCGGTCGCAAACTTAACCTTTCTTCCTTTTCATCGGATGACCCCTGTTTACCTGTCCTTTGATCCAAGGATCCTAGATCTCCTTGATCCTAATGTGGAAATCGTTCTCGAATTAAAAAGGAATGATCACAATCCTTTGAACCCTCACAAATTTTCTATGACGTTTCATCTCCTGCATAGCATCTGCAACGTCATTCCTCTTGAGATTTTAAACTTCATGGTCAGATTTTGATCTCGACCATGAGATTCTGACCAACAGACCCGACCCATACCGGCCCGGTGTTTCAATTTGATACCAATCTATAACATACCCATCCACCCACAAGCCGGGTATGCTATCTGCAATCCCGCCCTTTGACTTATTTCTCATGTTGACCTTCTTTATTTATTAAGGATGCACAAGATAATTGATTTAATTCCATGCACAACAATATCCAGCAAGCATGCAAGATCTAAATATTATGTTAAATGATAATTAAATATACACAATGGAAATACATTCATATGCATGTAAATGAAAATTAAACTACATAGCGGAATACATTCATACACAAATAGTAATATCACGACAAAGAGAACTTATCTTTATGAAAGACGACACTGACTGGATTCAGACCAAGGACATTGCATCCAACCGTAGACAATGCTTCTCTAAATCCCAATAGTTGTGTCACCTCCGAGCCAGAGCTATGAATCCATAAGGACGGTTCCAGAGTGTAATTGCGTTCCCAAACCAGTCAACTCTCAAGCTCTCACAGGTTTCTCGATACCCACAACAATCCAAGTACCCATCTCTCTTCTACCCAACCAATACCACTCGAGAGAATGGACCTCCACCCTTCTTTGCCACGTAGTCCCTCAGGCAATCCTTTTCCTTCTTGCCAGGGATTCTAGCATAGCTGGTCTAGAATCTCAATGTTGGAACTCTCAGGACTCGTAGTTGTGAGAAAAACAGGGCACATGCCAATGCATTTCATACATGCAGGCCTCAGGTCATAGCTGGATCATACCAACGACCACTACAACCAACTATCCCATGGCTAAGTTCTTTGGTAGCTCTGTTTCCTTTGCCAAACTAAGACGCAGGTGATGATAGATCAATGGAAGAGTTAGGGTGGGTGCATGGGAGTGCGTGAGGGAATAATGAGTGAGGGAATGGGAAAAAAATGAACAAGTCATTAGTCCAACCCCCCCATCAAACTAGAGGCGGCTTTAAGTAACCTCGTGGGGAAAACAAAAACCTCTTAGCCTTCCCCAATAATTTCACATAACAGATCCCTTCCCTTAGACAAAAGGGTAATAAAAAAAAATAGGAATAAACACTTAGTCCCTTAAGCTCCCTCTCTTGTGGAATGATAACCCCTTATAAATCTAGTCCTTTCCCGTCTAGCATGCAACAATGTATTTATTATTATTAATGATCAAAACATTACATTTCTTGGATATACTAGCCCTTCAATAATTGTTTGGGCACTCTATCCTCTTAGTATTGTAACAATACATTATTTAAAATGGGGGTTCAAAAAATTGGGGTGTTATACAATCCCAAGAACTTCTTCTTGTATTCTGCCATAGTCTTGCTTCCCAACCTGAGTTCAAAGAACTCCTGCATTTTCTTGTCATAGAAATTATTTGAGAGGTACTCCTTTTGGAAGTACTTCTTGAACTGTTTCCAAGTGATCCTACTTTCATTAACATGTTCCACGTGGTTCAATTGGTCCCACCACACTGCAACTTTCCCATGTAAATGGTAGGTGGAAATCCTGGCTTCCAGGTTTGATGAATAGTTCTGGAACTGGAAATATCTCTGGAGCCCAAGAAACCATGCCTCAACATCATCTTCCCTTTGTTTTTCACCATCGAAGGAAGTTGACTTGAGCTTCCTCAGCTCTCCTTGCAAACTATCTATCTCTTGTTTCCTTCTCTGGTGTCTGACAGGAGACACTTTTGGATGGGAGGACCCCTTGCATTGTGGAGGAGACACTTGGCTTGAGGACACATGGCCTTTGGAGGCCTATCGCTTTCTCCTACAACCCCAACAACTTCTCCAAAGTACCAAAATGTCACTCTTTAGGGTGTGACGTCTTGTTTCTAGGGTTTCTTGTGTGCATTCTTAAAGTTAAAATAATGTTATTTTGTAAAAGGAAATGTCTCCCTTATTTTGTGGTTTACCTATGTTAAGTGGAAAAACTTTATTTTATAGGTTTGGTATAAATAAATATCAAACTCATTTCATTTGAGACATAACTCTCCCATCTTTGAGAAGATACTTGGCTGAAATTTTCGCCCTCATTGGGAAAAATCAATTTCTCTCTTTCTTATGCAATTTTTGGATGCTAAGTGTTGATCTTGTGGAGGAAACTAGTGTGCTATCTCTTGGAAGCTTGTCTCTGGCTTTGTGGTGGAATTTACTTGGTAAACTAGGGTTTGATCTTTCATCTTGTGGAATTGGTAAGGAAATTTCTGCATTAGTTATTATTTTCTTCTTGTTCCATGTTATTCTTGTTTCAAACCCTAGGAGGAGTATAAGTTCATACACCCTCCACAAAGTTTCATATCATTTGTTGGTTGATAAGTTAGTTTTGGCAAGGTTGCTAGGAGGAGTACATGAGTGTACACCCTCCTAGATTTACCTTAGTTTGGTTTAAATGCCCTAGGGAGTAAAAGGGCTTACACCCCTAGAGATATTGTGGGTCTAACTATCACATCCAAGAACCATTTACCCAATATATTAAAGGCACTAATCTGAAAATTGCATTGGAGAAATAAATTACTTGCATGAACGAGATATTGATTTGGTTCAAAGTGCAACCAATTGTATGCTTTATATGCCTACTTGAGCCACTAGGGTGTCTCATTTAGCCAAATTATTATTGTTTCTGTCATAAATATAATGCTACATCCATTAGGGATGCCGAAAAAATCTTTCTTTCACTCATTACTCACTTGCCAACCACCAAAATTTCTTTGAAAATTGTACTTTTGTTCAACTTCTCATTGTCTATCATCTTGACGGTTTACTTGTGGATTTTTGGGGTTGGAATTTGTTGTTGTAGAAAACCTTTTCTACAACCATAAGGCTTCTCTTATAAACTTTTGAAAACATCTCTTTGTAGCCCTAAATTTGCATCAAAGGTTGTGCTTCTGTGTTGGATAATTGCTTACTGGTTTAGTTCTTCATTGTCCAAATCCCAGGATATCCAAATCATTTCTCTATGGAGTGGAGGGAAAGTTTCCCTAAATTTAATGGTGATCCATCTCTAGCAATCACCCATGTCGAGAATTATATGAAGTATGCTTCAAGTTTAAATGTGCTGCATGAATATGTGTTGATGAATATTTTTGTATCTTATTTGGAATAAAGTCAAAGAAGGTGGCTTGCACACTCATGTGATCTGAAAATTATCCCATCTTCTACAAAGTTCATTGAAGAATTTCTCCAGCATTGTTAGCCAGGGACTTAGAATTTGCAAGATAATTTCCAAGATCTCAAACATGCTCTTTACTTTGAAGGTTTTCCAGTGAATGATGAGACAATAAGTGAGGAATAGAAAACTGAAGAAGAGTATCATTCACCCACTGCATGAGAAGTGTTGGAAGAATAGATCCATGAAGAAATTTTTCAAGAAGATCTCAATGATGAATACCTAGATGAGACATTAGTGTCCATTATCTCGCTTAATGAAGGTGAAGTTGACCTACCTCAACTTCCTCTGCACATGAAGATTAAGAAATGATCAACATGAGTGAAATAGGTGATATTGTGGAGGACCCTTCTCACGTGGTTGATCAACATATTGATGATTTCATACATTTTGGGAGATGTAGATGGGGTGTGGGTTGCATCATTTTTTATGGAGATCCTATTTACGACGTTGAAGGTATCTCTCAAGCAAAAGAGTTTGAGTTGTCATCTTCAAAGGACTAGTCTTCATGCATATATGATTCATATTTTTGGCAGCTTGATGGTGATATGGCCACATAATTTTTCCATCCATGTGAGGATGACTTTTCGCAACATATTCAAGATGATTTTCAATCATCCCTTGGGAGTTTTGATGCACATCCTTTTGGGGATGAAGACCTTTTCTATGAACCTTCGTCCTCAATTTTAGATGAACACTAGAATCTGGCCATCCTAGAGAAATCAAAGGCTCACTCTACAAAGCGAAAGTATTTTCATATTGGGGATTTTTACAAGGATTTGCAAATGAAGAGGCAACATTTTTCTTTCTTTAGACCTGAGCTTGTCCCTTACCTCATTTCTTCTTCTCAAGGAAATCATGGGGTCTTCTTGGGATCCCTTGTATCTTCCCAGTCTTCATGAAGTAGTGATCATGCTAACTGGGATGGAGATGAGTCGTCGTCTACATGCCATAGTCTCATTCAGAGATGAATCGATCAGGCTTGTGGATATTCTTTCTAGCAAGATTTCCTCCATCCCACCCATCTCTATGAATTGCCTCCTAATATTGATTATACGTTTATTAATGTCCATGATTATTATGTTCTTAAATTGTCCTTGATATTTTTTATAACTAAGCACAGGGGGAGACACTTGGTTAAGATGTTGAGCATATGGTTACACTGGGTATACGATTTCACCTGACATCCGATGAGACCCGATCTCCATGGGCCACTAGCTCTAGGTACGTAGGTAGGTCATCTTGATTTCCCATGAATTGTCATCTTACTTGCTCACGATAGTTTCATGGGGTCTTCACTCAATGAACCTGGGGCATAGCACCTTCATTAATGGGATATTAAAGAATACCCCTAATTTCACTAGATATTGATAAATACCTTCCAAAATCCTTTGGTTGAACCCCCCCCCCC
>ML802533.1:197469-235805 GCA_009831015.1 Picea engelmannii | reverse complement strand
TAAAACCCCACACTCTCTCAACTACTTTTAACATCCTCCCTCCCTAACCTACTTCCATCTTCCATCCCTATCCTTCCTCTACTGGACTATCCTAGAGCATCAACTATATTGACCTAACTCCAGATAGAAACCATAACCGAAAGTGTCATCTACCTTGACCAAGCTTCCCCAATAGGAAACTGACAGTCATCATCACACGTCTAGGGGGGCGTGCTCTAACACCGTCCTCCCATGAATCCAGGTTTCAAAGGATACATGGTGGGAAATTCCTCCACCCCTCCTAATAGAACTAGTTTCAACATCATACCATGGACCATACGATGGCACTGTGTTGTTGGAATTCGGTCATCATATATTCAGTTTCAAGAAATATCGCTACCTGAAAATACGCACTAGCCCACATATTGTAGCAATGCATTTGAACCAACATAATTTAACATACAAAGATTCATACCATACTATTTCTCCGTAGATGTCCACGACATCAACCATTTATTATCATCATCCTTTGGCTATTTCATAGCCCATTAATCTATAGGTTAGTTATAACACATACTCATGCATATCCGTACACTATTAACATGTAATTGCATTCAACCATATCATTAACTCAGTATCCACGTACCAATATATTTAAAATTCAAAATTTTAAGCTAGAAATAGGTCACATGATCTGATGCAGACTTATCGGCCCCCGGGCCGAGATCCGCTCACAGGATCGTTCTTTAACCCCTCCGAGCTGGATCGGCTCTTCCGATTCCTTGTTGGAATCTGCAATTTATCGATCCACATGTCCTTCTTCGCAGCTCGCAATCTCCCGAGTTCACGAGTCATGACTCCCGACTCTTTCTTCTCAATCCCATGATACCCGGACCGAGTCGTGACCGCCGGCTAGACTAAGCGCTAGCAGCTTTTGCTATTCGCTGCTTCGCGGTTTCAAGTGTCCAACCTTGGCACCTTCACTCCACGAAATTCAAAGAAGCAATGTTGACTTTTCTCCTCGCGTTCTCGCTACTCACGACTTCGTGAGTTGAAGGGTTGAGCTCTTGTGCTCTCCTGTTGCGATCTCCCGAGACATGATAAGTCAACGCCGGGTTGAATTCTCCCTTGACGCTTTTCTCTTATTCGCAACTTTGTAGGTTGAAGCGTCGAACCTTCACTTTCTCATCTCGTGAATCTTCGAGATGCGAGAAGTCAACGGGGCATTGACTCCCTTCACTAGGTGACGTGTGTCTGTCGATCTACTTCTTGGGCCCCACCTTGAGGTCCTTCCATGCATCCACACTCGTGCCTCGGCTCTCAGCACTTCGCGAGTTTCGCAGTTGAAAGTGACCCTTTTTAACCTCCGAACCCCCGAATGCACGAAATGCAATGGGGTTTCCTGATCCAATGGTCCTCCCGTGACCTGGATCCAACAACTATCTTTGCTCCTTTCTATTTCGCAACTTCGCGACTTGGAGCACCCGACCTTTGGGCTCTCATCCTATGAACCTCCAAGTTCATGAGATTCGTAGATCTCTGCCACCTATCCTCCTCAGATGGACGGTCATGATCCTTTCATGACTTCGCTACTCACGAAGTCGAAATAATTCCCTTTCTGACCTTCGATGCCCGAATCCTCGATATGGGTGATCTCACAACACCTGTCCTCCTCTGGATGGACCTCTCAGATTCTTTCGCAAATTCAGGACTTGTGACCCCCTGTGACACAATCTTATCAACTTGAAACCCCGGTAGTTGAAATACCGATGGGTCCCTTGATCTCTTCCACGTGTCTCAACGAACGGATGGCCCAGATCAATTTCGGGACTTCGCCAGGTGTGAAATCAAGATGCTCACCTCCGTGAGCCGATATCCCGATACGAACTCCTTCGGGACTTCTCCTTTTGCTGCTCTTCGCGTGAGGTTTAAACCTCGTGCATCTTCTATCAAATCTGACGACTGATGGTTGTTTTCTCGAGATCTGACGGCTTCAGATCGTTTCTCCTGTGCGCTCTTCCTGTACTGCCTCCTAGATGTGAAAACCTTCAACAGTCTAGATCTTCTCGGCTTAATCCTACGGCAGCTATTGCTCCTCCCGAGCCTTGGCGCTTTCTTCCTGCACTTGGAAGAATTTCAAGTGTCCAAAGACCTTGACCTTTGTCTTCTTTCCTCTGTGAGCTCTTCTACTTGATTCCTCGCCTACATTCTCAAAGACGATGTTCCTCCTGAGATTTCTCCTGAATCCTCAAAGGATTCTTTGGACTTCTGCGCTCCTTGCAGAGTCTTTGCACGCAAAGTGCTATCTCTTCTGAGCTTTTCAAATACTCAGACCCCTAAGGGATTTTATCCTTTCTTCCTTCTCCTGCAGATGGAGAATTTGGATGCCCTCCTAGCTATCCCCTACTCAAGCAATCTCTTGCTGAGTGTTTCAGGGTCTTCAACAACCCTGCGAAGATCCTTCAGTGGAATCTTCTCCGATCATCAGAACTCAACAGAGTTCTCTTCTTCTCTGTGCCTATCTGCACACTGTCTCAATGCCCTCTTGGCAGAGTATCAAGAATCCTAAATGATTCTTGCTTCTATCTGAACTCACAGCAGATTTCTTCCACTATGCACTCTCTTGCAGCTGCTTAATGCCCACCTGGCAGAGCTTTACAAAACTCCTCAGAGATTCTGTTTGCAACTATGTTCTTCTCCACAGCCTTGCCTCTAAGCTCTTCAGTGACCTCACAAGTCTTCCTCTGAATTGATGATTCCAGTTTCTGTGCCCACCTGGCACATCTTTGTCTGACTTCGTAGAGTTCAGAAGTGCATCTATGCACTGGTATTCAAAGACCAAAGTACTCTGTCATGCCCTCCTGGCATGAAACCACAAAGAAACTCTCAAGCCTGAAATCAAAACAACTCCCTACAAATGCCTAGCATACATCTACATCATAAATTGAACACACACAAACATTCACACAACATAGGAAATATGCAGGAAAAACTGGTGTTTGTATTAAATGGAAAATGCCTATTTTTACAAGGTGTTCCTGAGCACGACCTGTAACAAGGTCTCGGTTCCTTCTATTGCACACTCACTCTCTCTTGTGCATACTCCCACTATTACAACTCTTTTTCAAAATGAGATCGAAATTGATCTTTTACATGAGGGGGCTCTTCAAGCTCTTCCCTCCAACCTACCTACCCTATTCAATTGGCATTGAATGGGCTGTCTAGTCCACAAATCGGATCTAGATCTCAACCTTCAAAGCATTAAAGGCCTATCTACTCCATGCCTTTGCAAAGCACGGCTTCATGAGTCAACAGCCTAAACATTAAATTACATTCAAAATCAAAATTGAAGACGAGGGTTGCACCTCTCTTCAGCCTTGAATGCATGTGCTGATGTGGCTGGCTGGCTGGTTGGATGACGTGGAGAGATGCTCCTGCATCATACTCCTTAACTGCAAAATTCATGAGCTCCTGCTCATGAGCTGCCCATCTCAGTGGTTGAAATCCTTCTGGATCCCAAACAAATTTCTGGAGCTGTTCATCTGCTCCATCTCCCTGCTGCTTTTGCTTCTTTCCTTCTGCTCAGCTTCTCCTTGCTGACAGTTTCTGCTGACCCCAACATCAGCTCCCTGATATTCTCGATCACTTTGTCCGACTGCTCCAGTGGTTGGCTCTGCTCATGCAGTCTCCCCAACTGCAAACATTTTCTGCAATTGGGTAGATCACTGTGATCTCCCATGCCTTCTTCATCTTCTTCCAACTTGACCTGTTGGATGTGCATACCCTGCACTATCACCCTTCTCTCTAGGGATTCAATCTGTTCATACAGATCAACCAAACTAATGTTGTCTGCTTCTTCCTCTTCCTCCACTTCTGCAAGCTCTAATGCTGCAGTCTTTTCAGTTTCCTGGCTGAAAATATTGAGCCATTCCTTGGAATGCTCATTTTCTTTTTCTTCTTGGGCAGTTTCAAATATCTGCTCCAATTCTTCTCTGACAGTCTCAGCTGGCTGTATTTCTCTTGTTGTTGCTGCTTCATCTGCAATACATACTTTGGCCTCCTCTAGGATAAGTGGAAGGAATATCTGAACTCCTCCGATCATCAGAAGATTCCTCTGATCTTCCTCTTCTATCAGCTCCTCAGGTTGATTCAAACCCACCTCTGAATTTATGAGATCCTCACATAGCCTCACCTTCTTATCCCTGCCCACCTGGCAATATGGGATTTTATTGTTGCTTCCTTGGCAGACTATGAGATCAACTGATCCCATCTTTATCAGCACATCAAGATGAATTGAACTCACCTCCGAGTCCATGAGACTTTCAGATAGTCCCATCTCTGTTCCCTTGCCCACCTGGCAAATTGGAAACTTTCCACTGCCCTCCTAGAAGTCTATGAGATCCCATAGCGATCTCAATTCATTGCCCACCTAGAAATGTGAAATTCCCTGGCTGTCCTCATGACAGTCTATGAGACCCCGCAGTGATCTCAACTCCTTTCCCACTTGGCAATTGGGAATTTCCTCTCTACCCTCCTAGCAATGCTTGAGATCTTAAACCGATCCCATTTCATCCTCAGCATCGCTGAGATTTTTCCTAGTCTCTGGCTCACATATATGAACCCTCTCTTCTGGTCTATTGAGGTTTTCATCATGCCTCAACCACCTTCTTAATAGCCTACGCTGTCTTCTAGCCATGAACTCTTTGATTGGCTATTTTTCTTTCGTCCCCATGGTCCATTCATGTACCCATCTCGACTTTTCATTCTGTTGCATCTCCAATGCAAGTTCATCCATCCTTGCATTCATCTCAGCGAGTTCTTCATCCCATTCAGCTTCACTCATCAGCTCTGGGTTCTTCCTTCCAGCGCATCTACAACCTTCAGTAGCCATATCGTTGTCTCCATCTGCTCTCCTGGAAAACCTGCTGCTGTCACTCTGCACCCTTGAGTGTTCCCAGCCTCTTCCATAGTCCTCCTAGCTGTCTATGGACTGTTTCCTACCTGTAAACAATCCTCTACAGAGTCCTCAATACCCTATCTTCTTTTGCCTTCTCCCTCTTCTTGAAATATACAAACAGAGTTATAGCTCTGATACCACAAACTAACATAGACTTATCAACCCCTGGGCCGAGATCTGCTCACAGGATCATTCTTTAACCCCTCCGCTCTCAATCGAATCTTCTGATTCCTTGCTAGAATCTGCAATTTATCGATCCACAGGTCCTTCGCAGCTCACAATCTCGTGACTTCGCGAGTCGTGACTCCTGACTCTTTCTTCTCAATCCTGCGATACTCGAGATCGTGAAATGGTTATGGCTCCATTCTGTCAGCTCCTTCTGAGCATGACCATCGTCTAGACTAAGCGCTAGCACCTTTCGCTATTCACCACTTCGCAGTTTCGTGTGTCCAACCTTGGAACCTTCACTCCACGAAATCTTGAGAAGCGATGTTGACTTTTCTCCTCGCGTTCTTGCTACTCGCGATTTCGTGAGTCGAAGGGTTGAGCTCTTGTGCTCTCCTATCGCGATCTTTCGAGACAGGATAAGTCAACGTCGGGTTGACTCCTCCCTTGATGCTTTTTTCTTATTCGCAACTTCGCAGGTTGAAGCATTGAACCTTCACTCTCTCATCCCATGAATCTCCGAGACACGAGAAGTCAACAGGGCGTTGACTCCCTTCACTAGGTGACATGTGTCCGTCGGTCTGCTTCCCGGGCCCCACCTTGAGGTCCTGCGACGCATCCACACTCGTGCCTCGGCTCTTAGCACTTCGTGACTTCCACAATCGAAAGTGACCCTTTTTAACCTCCGAACCCCCGAATGCACGAAATGCGATGGGGTTTCCTGATCCAACGGTCCTCCTGTGACCTGGATCCAACGACTATCTTTGCTCCTCGCTATTTCGCAACTTCACGACTTGGAGCACCTGACCTTTGGGCTCTCATCCTACAAACCTCTGAGTTCTTGAGATCTGTAGATATCTGCCACCTGTCCTCCTCAGACGAACGGTCCTAATCCTTTCGTGACTTCGCTACTCGCGAAGTCGAAAGACTTCCCTTTCTAACCTCTGATGCCCAAATCCCCGATATGGGTGATCTCACGACACCTGTCCTCCTCCAGATGGACCCCTCAGATTATTTCATGAATTCGGGACTTGTGACCCCCTGTGACACAATCTTATCAACTCGAAACCCTGGTAGCTGAAATACCGATGGGTCCCCTGATCTCTTCCATGTGTCTCAATGAACGGACGACCTAGATCAATTTCAGGGCTTCGACAGGTGTGAAGTCAAGATGATCACCTTCGTGAGCCGATATCCCGATACGAACTCCTTCAGGACTTCGCCTTTCGTTGCTCTTCACGTGAGGTTTAAACCTCATGCATCTTCTGTCAAATCTAACGACTAACGGTTGTTCGCTCAATATCTGACTGCTTCAGATCATTTCTCTTGTGCGTTCTTCCTGTACTGCCTCCTGAACATGAAAACCTTTAATGGTCCAGATCTTCTTGGCTTAATCCGACGGAAGCTGTTGCTCCTCCTGAGCCTTGGTGCTTTCTTCATACACTTGGAATAATTTCAAGTGTCCAAGGACCTCGACCTTTGTCTTCTTTCCTCTGCGATCTCTTCTACTTGAGTCCTTTCCTGTGTTCTCAAAGACGTTGTTCCTCCTGATCTTTGATCCTAATCCTCAAAGGATTTTTTGGACTTCTGTGCTCCTTGCAGAGTCTTTGCACGCAAAGTGATATCTCTTCTGAGCTTTTCAAATACTCATACCCCTAAGGGATTTTATCCTTTCTTCCTTCTCCTGCAGATGGAGAATTTGGATGCCCACCTAGCTATCCCCTACTCAAGCAACCTCTTGCTGAGTGTTTCAGGGTGTTCAACAACCCTGCGAATATCCTTCAGTGGACTCTTCCCTGTTCATCATAAATCAACAGAGTTCTCTTCTTCTCTGTGCCTATCTGCACACTATCTCAATGCCCTCCTGACATAGTATCAATAATCCTAAATGATTCTTGCTTCTATCTGAACTCACAACATATTTCTTCCTCTGTGCACTCCCTTGTACCTTCTTAATGCCCACCTGGCAGAGCTTTATAGAACTCCTCAGAGATTCTGTCTGCAACTGTGTTCTTCTCCACAGCCTTGCCTCTAAGGTCTTCAGTGACCTCACAGGTCTTCCTCTGAATTGATGATTCCGGTTTCTGTGCCCACTTGGCACGCCTTTGTCTGACTCCGCAGAGTTCAGAAGTGCATCTATGCACTGGTATTCAGAGACCGCAGTACTCTGTCACGCCCTCCTGGCATGAAACCACAAAGAACCTCTCTAGCCTAAAATCAAAACAACTCCATACAAATGCCTAGTATACATCTACATCATAAATTGAACACACACAGACATTCACACAACATAGGAAATATGCAGGAAAAATAGTTGTTTGTATTAAATGGAAAATGCCTATTTTTACAAGGTGTTCTTGAGCATGGCCTGTAAAAAGGTCTCGACTCCTTCTATTGCACACTCACTCTCTCTTGTGCATACTCCCACTATTACAACTCTTTTTCAAAATGAGATCGAAATTGATCTTTTACATGAGGGGTCTCTTCAAGATCTTCCCTCCAACCTACCTACCCTATTCAATTGGCATTGAATGGGCTGTCTAGTCCACAAATCGGATCTAGATCTCATCCTTCAAATAATTAAAGCCCTATCTACTCTACGCCTGTGCAAAGCACGACTTCACGGCTCAACAGCCTAAAGATTAAATTACATTCAAATTCAAAATTGAAGATGAGGGCTGCACCTCTCTTCAGCCTTGAATGCACGTGCTGACGTGGCTGGTTGGTTGGTTGGATGATGTGGAGAGATGCTCCTGCATCATGATCCAGGTGGATATTGGTGGCCACCCACCTATTCCAACTGGCTCCTCATGTTCATTTTTTGTTTAGAATGTTCTTTTGTATTGCTTTGTAATTGTGGGTTCTACATTTCTGGGGTTGTCTGAAGTGCCACACATCCTCTAGGTGGATATAGGTGTCCTCTCGCCTAATCCAACTGGCTTATTTTGTATGTTTTCATGTCAACACATCTTGTTGTACTTCCAGGGCCGTTTTAAGCCCCTAAACGTTGTTTTTTTGGCTCGCCACAATCAAACTGTAGATGGAGTTAGAGTTTGATGACGCAATGTGTAGTTCTATGAAAGTTCTTTCTAACAGGCTATCACATGCCTAAAACAGAGGTCATATGCAAAAATTACGACCCTGGGAAGTTGAGGTACCAAATTACACCAACTTACCCATAGGGCCCACATGACTTTTGGCGTTTCACCTTCCAGGGTTAGGTTTTTGTATGTATAGGGTTTTGGAATTCATGAGTAATATCAAAAAGGCCTTTGGAGCCTCATTGTAATCCATTCTGATCAGACAGAGGCACGTAGCAGCCACATCTCTTCTCAGAGATAGCTACCACCATTCGAGCAAGTGTTTTAGTTTTGCAGTTTTATAGTTTGAGTCTATTTCATTATTTAATAGAAGATATTGTTCACTGGATATTTTTGTTATTATTTATATCTCTGTGTTTATTGTATTCAATCTGTTAATTAGTTTGTTCCGCTCCTAAATCCAGATTAGTGGTATCAAAGTTGTCTGATGTTTATTTTATTTTTTTCATGCATGTCCTCGAAAATATCTAGGTACAACAAGTTGGGACTCGAACCAATCGAGCCATTACAATATCGGTCGCGCCGAGCCCGAAAACAACCCATGAGGGACGAAAATAAAGATGATGGAGCAGGAGATCCTATTAAAATGTTGCTCAAGGAAGCCCTCACATGACAAAGGAACGAAATGATGGACAACTTCACGCAGATCCTTCGACGGTTGCCCATAGGAGAAGCATCTTCATCAAGCGGTCGTGCAACCCCCTTCAAGGTACAAGTAAATTTTGATATTCGATTCTTTGAAGGACTAATAGATGCCAATGTTGTAGATAAATGGTTGAATCTGCTCGAAGGATATTTTTTTGTGCACAATTTTTTCGATAGGGAAAAGATCACTTTTTCACTCCTCAAGGTCGTTCCCCATGTTAAAGACTGGTGGGATACTTACTCTGAGCAAAGGACCATGGAGGAATATACTATTTTTGTGGTGGCCCCTACATGAGATTCCTTCCAGGATTCCATTAAAGAACAATACTACCCTGTTGGAAGCTACAAGGACCAGTACACTAGATGGACCACCCTATGTCAAGAAAGGGACCAGACAGTACCAGATTTCACCAATATTTTCCATACCCTACACACCAAATTGGGTATAAAAGAGTCTGAGTGTCATCTGGTGCTCAAATACCATGGTTGTTTGCATAGACACATTCAAATAGAAATGGAGTTCCTAGACATCACCTCATTGGGCACGACTTATAGATACGTTGTTAAGATCGAGAAAAAATTTAAGTAGAAAAGGTGAGAGTTTGGATCTGCAAACTCCTCAAAACTGAACCAGGGCAAAGGCAACCCCAACCCACACAGCAAGGGACTAAGTTGAGATGGTCTCCCTTAGGAAAACCATTCCAAGCTGCAACAAAATAAGGGTAATGAGAAGACAAATAAGGACACAGGAAAATGGTGTGAGTACCATAAAAGTCCTTGGCACAACACTGAAGAATGTTACTCCAAGCAATCTCTCATGGCTGAGCTGAAGGCTTCCGAGTCAGAGGCAGATTATCATTCCGAGTCAAATCCTGAAGGACGGAACTGGATTATCGATGTTGAACCCAGTGACACTGTCGCTAACACCAAAGTCCGGCCAAGCAAGCCAAAAGAACCAGAGGAAGGGGAACGCCTCTTTCACTTGTAGATGTGGGTCAAGGGGGCTCTGCTTCATTTCATTGTCGATAGTGGTAGTCAGAAGAATTTGATTTTAGCATAGGTCTTCAAGCGGCTAGACTTGCCAACAAAACTACACCCACAACCCTACACCATCGACTGGCTTCGCTAAGGAAGAGATCTTTGTGTCAGCCAATAGTGTCATATACCCTACGACATCAAGCCTTTCAAAGATGAGGTACTGTGTGATATTTCGCCCCTTGAAGTTTGTGGTGTTATTTTAGGACAACCATATTTGTGGAAGCATCATGTTGTGTATGAGTCTATACCCCTCAGTGTTATTATTACTTTGGGTAGAAAATTATACAGGATCCCAGAGGTAGCATCGCCTACTGCTATTTCTTTAATCTCTGCTAAGAAATGCAGTAAGGTCATTTCACAGACGGGGAAGTTCATCTTCTTTGTGATTCGTGATTAAAGTAACCAGAAGGTCGTCGCCACATTCGTGGCCTCTACATAGAGCCTCACTTTGCAGTAGCAGCAAGTGAATGAGATCGTGGAAGAATACAGAGACATCTTCTCCTCACCTATAGGGATACTGACACACTACACAGTCAAGCATCCAATTGATCTGGGCCCCTATGCACCTCTACCTAATGGACCAGTCTATCAGTGCTTGCTGATGGAGAATGATGAAATCAGGCGTCAGATCCGAGATATTCTTCAAAAGGGGCACATCAGACCTAAATCCTCCCCTTGCGAAAGCCTAATTGTACTGGTGCAGAAGAAGGACAGAACTTGGTGACTTTGCATTGATTACATAGCCTTAAACAAAATCACAGTCATGAATCGCTACCCCATTCCCAGGATTGATGACCTTCTTGACCAACTCAAGGGGTTGAATTTCTTCAACAATATTGACCTAAATTTTGGCTACCAACAGGTTCCCATTGAACCAATTGATGTATGGAAGACAACCTTCAAGTCTAAAGAAGGTCTCTACGAATGGCTAGTCATGCCCTTTGGCTTAAAAAATGCACCAACCACTTTCATGAGATTGATGGATGATGTATTGAGACCCTTCACCAAATATTTTGTTGTAGTATATTTGGATGACGTCCTCATGTTCAACAGAATGTGGGAGGAGGACATGCAGCATATTCAACAGGTTTTGAGCACTCTATGATAGCACAAGCTTTATGCCAACTTGGAAAAATGATCTTTTGGCATGAACAGGGTCCAAAACTTAGGCTACATTGTTGATGAGCATGGGGTACATGTTGATCCAACTAATATCCAAGTCATCTGTGACTGGATAGCCCCGACCACATTAACCGAGCTTCATATCTTTTTGGGACTAGCCAACTTCTATTGACAGTTCATGTTGGGATTCTCCCAAATTGCATGGGCCCTCAGCCAGGTGACCAAGGGCAGTGGTAAGGACAAGTTTGTGTGGGAGAAGGAGAAGTAATGAGCATTTGATGATCTGAAGCATCGCTTGTGCTCATCTCTAGTACTCTCCTTTCCCGATCTGCAACAACTATTTGAGATTGATATTGATGCATCTAACTATGTTGTGGGAGCAGTTCTCACTCAACACGAGAATCCTATGGCATAGCATAGTGAGACACTCTCCGATACTAGAAGGAAATACCCTACCTGTGACAAGGAAATGTATTCCATTATACAAGCATGTCGTCAATGGAAACATTACATTCTGGGGAAAGAGACGATCATACACACTGATCACAAGCCTCTGTAGTTCATACAGACATAAGGGGAAATTGCAGAACGACCGCCATCAGAAGTGGTCCACTTACCTATAGCAGCTCCATCTCAACATCAAGTATAATACATGTATCTCCAATCATGTCACTGACTACCTTAGTCAGCCTCCTATGGCTGCACTCACCACTGTACTCCATTCCTGTGGACAAGAAGCATCTGAGTGGCCACAATTTTATCAACAAGATATAGACTTCCCCACCACCTATCAGCTCTTGGGTACAGGCACAATTGTCACTAATTTTCACATTCAATATGGACTCTTATGCCACCTGGGCCATATTTGTGTTCCTGCAAGTGAGTGTGCAAAGATGATTTGGGAATCCCACTACAGTTGGGAGGCAGGACATTTTGGCATAGAGAAAACTATTGTCGTTCTTTAGAAACATTTTTATTGGCCAAAACTTCGACAGGACATCAACAAGTATATCATATCTTTCACTTCCTTTTCCATTGCCAGTCCAACCATCAAGAATCAAGGCTTATACACCCCTCTTCCTATTCTTGAGAATCCTTGGGAATCCATCTCAATGGATTAAATGTATGACTTGTCATCCACCAAGAAAGGAAATGACTGTGTGTTTGTGGTCGTTGATCATTTTTCGAAGATGACCATCCTCAAAGCCTGTAAGAAGAATGTCACAACAACATATACTGCCAAGATCTCCTTTGAACAAGTGTGGGTCCACTTTGGGATACCACAGACCATCATCTTTGACTGAGAAAACAGGTTCCTCAACACCTTTTGGTCGAGTCTTTGGTCTATGTTGGACACCAAGCTCACAAAATCCACTCCTTTCCACCCCAAAACCGATGGCCAAACATATGTCATCAATAATATGATTGTGCACATCCTGTGCATGTACAATTCTAAGCATCTGCGTACATTGGACAAGATTCTTCCATATGTCCAACATAGTTACAGCAGGGCTCTCTATAGTTCCCGCAGCCATAGCCCATTTCAAGTGGGTCGAGGATTCCAACCCTTGGGACCGATTGATGTTTCAATTCCTATTGACACCACATAGACAAACTATTCCCATGATCAATCCGTGATCGACAAAGCCACTAGATTCATTGAGCAAATTCAACACATCCGCCAACATGTCCAAAATATTTCGCATAAATCCAATGCTAAGTACAAGAAGCACCATGATCAACAAAGGGTACCACACCAGTTTCAGGTTGGCGACAAAGTCTAGTTACATTTGTAGAATGAGCATCTCACCGGGCCCCATTGGAATCTTCACCCACTTCTTTATGGGATTTACACTATCACCAAGGTTGTGGGTAGAAATGCTTTTGATCTCAACACTCCACCCTTCCTTGGTATTCATCTAGTATTCAATGTGGACCTCCTTTGGCCATATTTTCCACCATTATTGGACACCTCTGAGACCGCAGAAAAAATGACACTAACAGAGCTCAAACCTGACTGCATGGAACAAGCATCCACTGATCAAATAGTGGACACATAGGTCAAGGGAACTTGCCAGCAACAGATCCAACTTTATCGGGTTGTCAAAACAAGGTAAATCCTACACCAAGGAAAGTGGCTCACCCGAGGCCAAATCCAACACAAGTTTCCTCAACTGATGGGGGAAATCAACACACTAGAGACCATTTCTTCCTAAGGGGGAGGATTTATCCATGTGGATATTGGTGGCCACCCACCTATTCCAATTGGCTCCTCGTGTCCATTTTTTTTTCAACACGTTCTTATGTACTTCTTTGTAATTGTGGGTTCTACACTTTTGGGTTGTCTGAAGCCCCACACATACTCCACATGGATACAGGTGGCCTCTTTCCTAATCCAACTGTATTATTTTGTATGTTTTCATGTCAGCACATCTTGTTGTACTTCCAGGGCCATTTTGGGGCCCTAAACATTGTTTTTTTTGTCTTTCCACAGTCAAACTATAGACTGAGTTAGAGTTTGACAGTGAAATGTGTAGTTCTCTGAAGCACCTTTCCAACGAGATATCACATGCCTAAAACGAAGTTCGTATGCAAAAATAATGACCCTGGGAAGTTGAGGTACCAAATTACACCAACTTACCCATAGGTCCCACATGACTTTTGGTGTTTGACCTTCTAGGGTTAGGTTTTTGGATGTCTAGGGTTTTTGCATTCATGAATAATATCAAAATGTCCTCTGGAGCCTCATTGTAATCCATTCTACTTAGACAGATGCATGTAGCAGCCACATCTCTTCTCAGAGATAACTACCACCATTCGAGCAAGTGTTTCAGTTATGTAGTTCTACAGTTTCAGTCTATTTCATTATTTAATAGAAGATATTGGTCACCGGATATTTGTGTTCTTCTTCATATCTCTGTGTTTATTGTATTCAGTCTGTTAATCAGTTTGTTCCACTCCTAAATCTGGATCATCACATAATATCCATCATAAATCACATAACAATAAACATTCATAGTATTTACATTCACATAGGTTCATATGTCCAAAATTTAAAGTGTATATAGTTCCATAAATAATAAGAAAATAAATATATGACTAGGCCATAAGTAATTCTAACTGTCTAAGTCAAAATGACATTACATACACCCATCCTTTGAGAAACATAATCTCGAGGTTGTGATAAAAAAGTAAGGGATGATCTCGTCATAAGGTCTTTGAATCCTCCCAAGTACTAGATATTGGGCTATACTTGTCCCGGTGGACCTTAATTTATTTTACCAAACGATTCATGAGTTGTCGGACCCTACAGTCCAATATGTGTAATTGTTCGACCTTGATGGTTCCCACATTCGAGACACATAATTCCTTTCAATTTACTTTGTGAGATTCGTCAACAACATAATGTAATAAATAGATACATGAAAACCATCATGATTTTTATGCAAGTGGGGTGGCAGTATGAAGCGATAGGAAATGGGTCCAATTCTCTCTTGAATTTTAAATGGTATTATAAATCAGGGAATTTTTTTTGTCCCTTTTCCAAACTAAATGGTACTCTTATTGGGCTTGATATGAATGAAAACATGATCTCCTAATTTATAGCCTTGGTCAGTCCTATGTGTATCATCATAACTTTTTTGTCTATCCCACGCCTTCTTTATTCATTGTCTAAACTGAATCACTTGTTCCTCCATCTCTTGAATCAATTCTATCCCTATTGTCACTTGATAGTCTAAACTTTCCCAACTCAATAGTGTTCCGCATGGCCTTCCATACAAATATTGATAGGATGACATTCCGATTGAGATGTGAAAATTGTTATTGTAGGCAAACTCTACCAAAGGTAGGTACTTCTCCCAATGGGTTTGATTATCCATAACATACATCCTAAGCATGTCTTCCATGACCTGATTTACTCTTTTAGTATTCCCATATGTTTAAGAATGATATGTTGTGCATAAGTTCAACTGAGTCCCTAATGTTGACTGCAAACTTGTCCAAAACCTAGAGGTAAACCGAGAGTCCCTATCTAAAATTATCTTCTTGGGTAGCCCATGTAGATGTATAATTTCACTTATAAAAACACGTGCCACATATGTGACATCATATGTGTCTCTAACTAGAATAAAATGAGCACTCTTGGTCAACTTGTCATCTATAAAAATAATGACATTGTGCCTCTGTGATGTGAGTGGAAATCCCACACTGAAATCCATATAAATGAATTCCCACTTAGACATAGGAATTTCATGCGGTTGTAGGAGACCTGCTTGGTGGTGATGATCAACCTTTACTTGTTGACACTCAACACACTTAGCGATGAAATGGACTACATCACGCTTCATTCCTTCCTAGAAGAAAATATTCTTCATGTCTGCATACATTTTCTTCACACCCAGATGTGCACAATAAAGTGATCCATGGGCTTCCTTGAGTATGATGCTTCAAACATCCCCACCCTCGGGGATGCACGTTCTTCCTTGGTATCTCAACAATCCATATTCTTCAACGCTATATCCTTCAAACTTTGACTCTAACTATCTCCCTCCCTGGAGGGATGAAGTAAACTTTAAATACCAACTATCTCCAAGAAGTTTCCCCAACACCTGCTCTCATAGATTAACCTTTAAGGGCACCAAGGAGAAGATATGTGGCCTTCTACTTAGGGAATCCACAACCACATTCTCCTTCCTTTGATGTATGAAATACCAAAATCGTACTTACTCATAAGTGCACTCCATCGCCTCTGCCCAACATTGAGATCCATTTGAGTGAACATATTCTCTAGGATTTCATGGTCTGTTTTGAGATCAAAGCTTCACCCCATTAGATAGTGCCTCCAAAGATTCAAACCTAGCATTATAATTTCCAAATCTAAATCATGAGTAGTGTAAAGTTCCTCATGTTGCTTCAACTTTCTTGACACATATGCTATCAGTCCCCCATATTGCATTAGCATCGCCCCCAACCATTGCTTCGAGGCATCTGTGTAGGCTATGAAGTCTTTTTCCATATTCGATACTCATATAATTGGCGCACTGGTTAGTAATATCTTAAGATCGATGAATGTTGTGTTGCATTCATCTGTCCACTCATACCTAACTTCCTTTCACTGTAAGGTGGTGATGGTTTTTGCAATCTTTGAGAATCCTTCCACAAAACTTCAATAATAACCAACTATACCCATGAAGCTCTTGACAGCATGAGCATTTTTTGACACTCTCTAATCCATTATGGCCTTCACCTTTTCTGGGTCCACTAAAATTCCTTCTCTAGAAATGATATGACCCAAATAGTGAATCTCTTTCTAGAAGAAAGATCACTTCGACAAGTTTCCATACAACTTGTTTACTCTAAGGCATGAAAACACCACTTGCAAGTGCTCCTCATGTTCTATTTCATTCTTGGAATAGATGAGGATATCATTTAGAAAGACATGTAGAAAGCGGTCTAAGTACTTTAGGAATACAAAATTCATGAGGCTCATGAATATTTTTGGTGCATTGTTCAGACCAAAAGGTACTACAATGAACTCGTAATGTCCAAATCGAGTTCAAAAGATAATTTTAAGAATAATACCTTCCTTAATCCTTAATTGGTGATACTGTGATCGCAAATCAATTTTTCAGATTTTTTTTTATCCTTTCATATGATAAAAGAGATCATCTATCTGTGGTATTAGGTACCTATTCTTTTCTATAGCACAGTTCAAGTCCTTGTAATCTATACATAGTCGCAAGGAACCATCCTTCTTCTTGACAAATATTACTGGTGCACCCCAAGGTGAAACATTTAGCCTTGTAATCCCTAAGTCTAGTAGTTCCTTCAACTTCATTTGCAATTAACAAAGTTTTGGAGCCATCATCCTATATGGTGCCTTGGAAATTGGCTCCACGCCATAATCAATCTCCCTCTCAGGAGGAAAACCTGGAAAATATTTCGGAAAAACATCCTTAAATTCTAAAAAATTTGGATATTGATCTATAAAGGGTCCTTTCCCTTCATTCACTGCTTCCACTACAAATAATTGACAACCTTACCTCATGCAATGTTTAACCTTGATTTTTGAGATAAATCATAGAGATACCTTCCTCTGGATACCACATATCTCTACTAACCTTCCTTCATCATCTACACAAACCACCCTCTTCATGAAACAATCTACCAAAGCTCGATGAGATTCTAACTAGTCCATCCCAATGATTAAATCATACATCTCTAGGAAAGTGACGTACACCTTCAACCTAATAGTACACATTCCTAGGTCTACAAGTAAATTATCGACATTAGGTGCTACCGCTTGTTTTTCACCCGAAGCCATCTCAAATTGTTTAAATTCATTGTGCTAGTAGGATGCCAACCCACACTTTTCTAATGCACATGGTGAAATGAAACTATCTGTAGCACCATAATCAAATATAATATTGACATGATTTAGCATACCTGATGAATCCACCATCGTAGATTTATGTTTTTCCTATTGGTTATTAACCACTGCATAAATCTTGTGGCTACTAATCACTCTTCCCATCAGTTCCTTTCCTTCTCTATGCACAAAGCATAATTGTGACTCTAGGAAGTTCTGTTAGTAATGAGGTCCTCCACAACCCCAACAACTAAATAGAGGCCGAACCTACACATTTCCCTGTGAAGGCCTTTGAAATGAGTTCCTTCCCCTAGAATCCCTTCCCCTACTAGCTTTTCTCTGAGAATTTCATGGACTTTCATGTCTCGTTGATGATGAGTGGCATGCTGCACTTGCTACCATTGAAACACTTGTTGCAACCACTCTAGGTGAAATTCTATTTCCATAAGGAGGTGGCCTAGATCTTCCTCCCCTGGAAAAGGTCCTAGGGGCCTTCCCCACAAATCTAGGCTGCTATAGAATATTTGATCTCATATCTCCATTTAAACTCTTGTGCTCTTGTTGACGTTTGAATCTGTTATGACCAAATCGTCAACCTGATCACGAGGATATGAATCCTCCTACATTTTTATAGAGGTGGTACTCCTGTTTGGATAAATATCTTCTTTAAATATTTGAAATAAAAAATAATATAGGATTGTGTCAAATGACAGAATCCAAATCTTTATAGCTCAAGAAAATTCAAATTGTTGAAAAATAGATATAATAGAGAGTTCCTAAGAAGTGGTGTAGGAGCCTCAAACATCACACGTTGTAGAAAAGACGAAAAATGATAGTATCCTCACATCCGTCACAGTCTGATAAATTTTTTGATCACATTCGAAATAAAAGGAAATGGTCCAATTGCACAATATAACTTTGAAAGAGTATTACTTATTAAGATCAAAATAATATTTTGATATTTCGATTTGAAATATCTTATACTCAAAACTGTAACGGCCCCTCCATTACGACTAGGAAAAGCAAAGAACAATAGGTAATTTTTTTTTTTTTTTGCATTAGTAAAAAGAGTCAACACATAATTCAAAACCACATAATCAAATGACATCATAATTAAATATTTACAAGAGACTCATCGTCGTAATCAAATAACGTCGCCACCAACACATCAACAGAACTAGTAACGACACCTAATCAACACATCATCACATTTATATAGTGACACATAATCAACAAGCATCATAAATGGTGACGTAAGATCAACTCATCACGATCAATTGCAATCATAAATACTTTTAATCACTCAACTCATCACATAAAGATAACATAAGACAACATAAGGATAACATAAAGATAACATAAAGATAATTATAAATATGACATAAAAATACTACTCGCCGAGCCTACCCTGCAAGGTTAGGACCTCTAAGATACATATGCAACGCTCAATCCCATGATTCATCCGATTGATTTTGACCATTTAAGGTCTCGGGGCTGGCGAGTGTTCTGAGGAACAAGGAGGTGTCTACATCCCACTAACACCATCAATTCCAAAACTAAATATGCTAAATCAACAACATCAATGATAATCAATGGCGCAGTAGCGTTCTAATAACCAATCACACATCACATAAATTTGAAGGCGTAAAAGGATTTAATTACCAAATCAATCATACAACGACATAAGTTAAGGCGCAAGGTGATCAAATTTATTTATTTTCAAGGCTCAAAAACAAACATCTACTTTACTCCAAGGCATGTGATTAATCAATTACTGAAGTCAACCATAAATCAACATTATTTCCAAGGTGCACGCGTGATCTACATATTGAATTAACATAAATCAACTTCATTACAATGTGCACAATTATTCTAATGCACAAAGAAATAATTACTTAGTCATCAACATCATCCATGGTGCAAGGGAAATCAAATGCTCAATCATTTATACATTTACATTTTTAGTGGTGCAAGAAGTAAACTACAGACATGACCATTCATACATCTCTTTTATAACATGGCGCAAAATAATTATCAATTAAATTTAAGGCACAAGGGAGTCTAATCTATTAATTTCTAGTCGCAAAAGAATAACTACAAAGAAATCACACATCCACTTTATTCAAGGCGCGCAAGTAAATTTAATTACTAATCTAATCACGCCTCACCATTATTTCTAGGCACCCAGTGATCCACCAATTTATTTCATAAAAAATTGCAAACCAAAAGTAAGTCAATTGTCTATCTTAAAGGTGATATGCTAGGTTAACATCATGAAGGTTCCAAAGACCAATATAGAATTGTTATTAACCTAACATCATTACAAAGTTCCAAATAGTTGACTTACCGAGAGGTACATTAAGGCTCCGTTTATGAAATGCTATCAAGTGAGGTCACATTAACTAGATGTCGAACCAAGTAATGATTAGGTGGCTAATGTGAATTCCATATTTAGAATAAGAACTTAACAATAGGAATAATAGGCCTTACCGCCATAAAATAGTCATGGTAGAATCTGAAACTTGTTTTTAATTAAATAAAAAGGCTCAATACCATAACAGAGGGTAAGAATCGATGATGAAAAGTTGTTGATTCAGTCTAGTCAGTATCTAATAGTTTTAAAATTATATCCAAGTTGAACAATGTGAAAATTAGAGCCATAATCAAGAGAAACATTCTAGTCAATATCGAATTCAATGTACTAAAGTTTAGAACTATAACCAAGTTTTAATAACAATGAAATTTCAACCAAAATCATTCATTCATGATGTTAGAATAATACTTTTAATTGGTTTATGGGATTTAAGGGAATTAATGAGAATACGTGAATAAATTCCAGGAAGAAGGGAAAATTTATGGGCTCAACGCAGAGTGAATACCAGTTCGCCAAGTAAGGGAAAAACACAACAAGAAAAATGCAGGCAATGAAGCAATGAAGCAGTGAAGCATAAATTAGTAGCAAGAAAAACACTGATCAATGAAGCAATGAAGCATAAATTTGCAACAAGAAAGAATTTGAGCAATGAATCAATGAAGCATAAATTTGCTGAGCAACACGAAGGAAATTCGCAGAGGTTAAAGAAAACGAAGAATTTAGTGTGCGATTTGTTCAAAAACCCAAAAGTAATTAGTTTACTTGCTGGGAAAAATTTAAATACGCAGAGGTGAAGGAAGAACGTTGTTAGGTGATTTTTAAACACAGAGGTAAGGATAACCTTTGCTGGGAGAAATTTTCCAAGAACGCATAGGTAAATGGAGATGCATTTCGCTAGCAAAGGAAAGAAAGCACAAAGCTCACATCTCCCCCCCAAAACGTAAAGATTAATATATGAAGGTGTTGGACGAAAAGGATGAAGGCACAAACCTTAACTTTACAAGAAACAAGATACATTTTTGTTTTCCAAACAAAAAATTCCTAAAGGAAAGCGCAAAAACAAGTAAAATAAACAGTAAATAAAGATTCATCAAGTCATCCTGCGATGAAATCATCCCACAAACAAACCACAAAGTCACTTGGGATTCAAGGCTATAATCAAAAGTTCAAGCTTATAGCTCTTAATCACTAGAGGCAAGGCTCATAACCACACCAAAAAAAAATGATTGCAAACTCTGTCCATGTTGTTCCTTCAAAACCAATTCCGGTCAAGAAAGGAAAGGGGAACTCCTTTCGATATGGGGAAAAATAGCAAAGCATTGATTCACCATAAGCACCTATTCCCTATGGTTTCCCAAGTATATTTTTCATCTCATGGGTTGCATCTAATACTAGTGTTAATGGTTATGAAAGAAGAAAAAGTTGTCGAAAAATACATGGAATAAAAATATAAACAATCCCTATCAAATGGGAGGTAAAAACCCAATAGAACAGATAAGAATTATTTGAACCCTACATCCAATAAAAACTTAAAACAATGAAAACTCAATGAAAATACTGTAACCGACGAGATATGATTGATGATGATACTTGGCGCCTGGCGTTCCCTTTCTTCGTCTACTTTCTAACCATTGAGACTTCACCGGTACCTCCCAACGAATGCTAGGGGTACTCTTCTTCCCCCTTAGCCCCCCGAGATGAAAAGGGGCCACACACAAACACAACTAGAATCCTCTAGCTCCAATCTTGCCTCACAAGGTAGAGCCACCAATATCTCTCTCGAGCTGGGTATCCCAACTCTCACAAGTAAAACCAATCAGAATTTATGCAACATAACCTTATTCATAACCAGTGTGATTCATTCCTCTTCTCGACCTTTTTTTTTTATAGAATTTCCTTAGTGACAACTTTCCGTTTGCATATATAATTTTTTTTTTTTTTATTTAACTAGGAATTATCCCCCCAATACACTTGTCACCCATTCCCTTAGTTGCACCAATAAATACACAATTTAATTAAATTAAATGTTAATTTCCCTCACCCATCCTAAAGCGCTCATAAAATCATTCCTAGTTGTCCCTTTGTTCCCTTTATTCCCCTTTAATGAATGAAGGCTTTCTAAAACTGAGTTGAGTTAAAATAGGAATGTTCTCTAGTTAGACTAGACTCTAGATACCTTTCTATGCTTACACATATTTTATGCTTTATTCATTTCTCATTTTAAATTCTAATTTGGTATTTACTTGCACAAGTGTATTAATCACTCCTTTGGATTTAGTTTTATTTCCATTCATTTTTAATTTGATTTATTTCATCCCCTCAATATTTAATTTAAAAATTTAGTTTTTAGTCTTCTCACTCACTTACACTTAGGCTTAGTTAAATATTTATTTTCAAATGTCTAGACCCTTAGGGATTATGCTTAATAAATTCATTCTTTAGTTAATTAATTAATCAATTAATTAATTCGATAGGTGTTCATTATTTTATAAGGTTTAACATTCGCTCAAGTTTTCTAGGCCATCTAGATTCATTGACTCATTTTTTTTAAATACCATTACGTGCTCTTCAATATGCACTCTATGCTCCAAGGGTGCCACTCACCTTTGATTCAAATTTTAATTACGTGACGTGCCCTTCAAGATGCACTACGTGCTCCAAGGGTGCCACTTGCCTTTAACTAGTTTTGGTATTTGTCCAACCCTTGGAGTCAATACTCCATTTAGGCGACCTTGTGAGAGAATAAGGGCCTCTAAGGAATAAGGACTCTTCCTTGTTGCGTGCCCCTTAGAATCTTCGTGAGCGACTGTCTCAATCTTCCCTCATGACATCATGGATCTCTCAAACTAGGTAATCGTTAACCTACAATTCGAGCCAGGATGGGAGTGCTAGTAGGTTGTGAAAGGGGTGTTTCCACACCTCTCCCTCAATATCTGGTTGTTGTGTATGGCCCCTTTACTCCTTATGTGAGTCTTATTAGAAAGAAATCGTCAGCCTGCATCCATCAATGAAACACTGTCAATGATCCATAACAACATCATAATATACCTGATCATATGTCACATATGCATAAATAAAATACTCAAACCAATACAATCCACTCCTTGACTCGATCCAAAGTCCAAAGAGGTCAATTGATGCCATCGACATCCTCAATCTGTCAAGTTTCCTACACACTCATGGGAAACTTGTCAATAGCATATGTCAATACATAGATATCCAACAACATAAGATCATAATCCATCAACATCATTATAAGAATCCACAAGTGAAATAGAAAACATATACTAAAACCAGATCACTTGCACACAAGTGTCCTCAAAGAATAAGTCAATAACATGTGCTCATGAGAGAGGGATGTTACAAAAACTCAGAGTTACAAAATACAACCAAAATCGACTCTGAAATAGTTCTCTGAATTTTCTCAAAAATAATAATGTTTGTTATAGTCTTGAAAATTTAAAGGCATTCATTCATAAATGGACTAGGATTGTGGCTCCCACAGACCATAAAATATATACAATAAGTTTGAAGAAGAGGGAGGAATTTGTAACAAGGCGCGAGCAGCAAATATCAGAAATAAGACAAAAATGAAGTTATCAAAATTCGGTTATATTTTTCGAATGAAAGAATAAATACAACTCGATGAATTCTAAGAAGGAAGAAAGTATGTAATCAATATAGACTTACTGTGATGGAGTCTCTCTCTTATTTTCTTGTTGATGTGTCTTTTGTATCTTTTCTCATTGCAATTATGTGGCCAATTGCAATTTCTTCCATTGGAATCTCAGAAATCTTGATTAGAGATTTGTTTAACCATTAATATATTTCCTTAAAGGAGTAATGGTTACTTCCTGCTTGACCTTGATATTTAATAATTCACTTTCGATTTCTCAATGGTCAATAGATAAATTCTGTAATGTAGTCTCGATGTATTCATTTCTATTTGTATATTCCAGAAGCCAAATATCAATTTCATCATAAGTATATTCCACCATACTATCAAATTTTTCTGCTAATAAATTTATCAAGGTTTCAACTTGCTCCTCAAACTACTGTCTAGTCATGAGAATTGAATTTTATATCAAGTTTGGATTTTCCACTTCAATATTTGTACTTGCAATATCTAATCCAATGAATTTTGAATATGCCTAAGTCTTTTTGCATGATAATTCATTAAGTTGACTTAATAATCCTCATAATGTATTAATCCTTTCAATCCAACATGCTTTTAATTGTTTCATGATGCTTTGAGAAGGAAAATCTTCTTGTTTTCTTGTGTGTTCTGTCATTGTCGAGACTTTTGCTAGGAACATGACAACCTTGTTTGTAAGAAATCCTTCATAATTTTTTAAATCTGCATTCAAATATTCTTTAGTATTTTGTATTCTAATCCCAAGAGAAGATTTTGTTTTTCTAAGTCCCATATATCTAAAATAAGTGACATTCTTTTCTTTATATTTTCCTCCATGAAATGTCGAGTAGCAACGAGTAAGCTTGAGATTCCTTTCAGTATTAAACTTGACTCAGGGGTTCTTTGAAGAATTATGTCAGGTTGAACCATAACAACAGGGGTGGCCAATATAGGTGGAGGCAAAAAAGTTTCTTCCAATTCTTTGATTTTTCCTTAGTCTTGATATTTCTTCGTCCATGTCGACTATTGAGACATCTAGTGAATCCCCTGTAACCTTATGAATTGAAGATAATTTTGATGGAAGCATATCTCTAAGATCAATAGTAGAAAGAGATTTTCCCTTTTTGTTCTTCAAAGTTCTTTCAAATATTAATTTATTTGAAGACTTATCAAATAATTCATTATGTATAGAAAATGTTTCTTCATCATAAAAGACTTCATCCTGAACAACAAGTGCAACAACAAACTTCATGTTCTCTTGTATTCATTCCTCTTTGTTCGGGGAAAGTATATTTTCAATATCAACATCTAAATCCATGTCATCAAGCGAAATATCATTTTCAGGTATGTTTTGTTCTTCCCCACCCTACTGAGAATTAATTCTTTTCCTTTTCACTTTCAATTTATGAGGGTTTTCTAAATTTCCTCGAGGAGGATTTTTCTCTCTATCATCTCCTGAAGTATTATTTGAGGGTTTTCTTTGTTGAGCTGTTGCAGACTGAGAATTTGATTTAGTCCAAAAACATCTATGAGAAACAATAGGAGACTGGGCACTTCTTTCACTTGAGGGTTTCCCTCTTTTCTTACAATGCTCTATAGTACTTACTATGAATAATGTAGGACTCGGTTTGAATGATATCATATGGTTACAAAAAGGTGGTTAGGATCAAACCCTTTATTTCTTCTGCAAATTTTATATTATACTAGTCAAAATGTGAAGCATATTCATCAATCTTAGCATTTCCTTTCAAGAGAATTTCATTGACTTTCCAAGGAAAAGGAATAAACTATTTTTTCCTTTTTTCATAAAAAACATGGAACCAAAATTTATATTTCTTTGCTAACTCTATAATAAACAATTTATCCGGCACATAATATGGAATGAAGATAGGTTTTTCACGAGAACATAAAATCCCGATGATGTTATAATCATCCATTTTCTCCATAAATTCCTTTTTATTTAGAAAAGCAGAGGCGTCCAATGAAAGTCTAGAAGTATCCTCTCCAAAAAGAAATCTCTTCAATTCAGACACAAAATCATTATATACTTCATAAAAGTAGTGAATAACATTTTGTCTCCAGAGATCCTGATACCACATAGTCACAAGGTCAACCTTTGAATTTACCCTCTTTCCAATACTCAGGCCTTTAAAAATATGAGAGTATGTAATAGAAAATATCAGATAAGAAGCCATGTAGAACTTTTTTCGTGTTCTTAAAATTGATTAATTGAGTAGAAATTTCATTAGATATAATCTTTTCCCAATCGAAGACAACATTTTCATGGACAGTAAAATGTAAAATATATAGAGAAATTTGAGGGATAGTTGTTGTAGAATCTTGACCAGTGATTATTGTAAAAATCCAAGCAATTTCTCGATAAGGTTCTTTCAAAGAACTGACTTGAATTCTGGATAAGTCTTGTGGTATTGTTGTAGGGTCTTGCAAATATTCCTACATGATTTTTATTCCATTATTTCTTCCCTTCAAAAAATTTCTAGCTTCGTCTTCTTTGTATGTTATATTTGGCTTTGGTAATTTAAACATTTTCTTGAAGACTAAAGGTGCCAATGAAATAGGGAGCCGTTCTATAGTGGAATTGTCCTTCTGTTCTGAACAAATTTGTCTGTGCACCAAGTGATAATATCTTTGCAATCAAAAACTTGAGGCACACAACTAGCTAGGGATATCCCTGACATCCAAACATTATTGTTGCCTCTGTATGGTGATGTTGAATAATACCAATATGATCTCGACCAGTGGTAATTGTGATCTTCTCTAGAAAACAAATTCAAGGTATCCATGCAGAATTATTGTTTTCTTTGGCCAACTTTGTCAGGTTGATGAACTTCTTTGTAATACCCCTTAGAGAAATGATAAAATATCTTTCAATAATACTTGAATCATTTTTTCAATGGAAGTGTTAATGTGGAATAAATATGATTTCCTCGAGAAAAAATTCATTAATAACGGTCTTTTCAAAATTCAATTTTAGCAGTTAAGTTTTTAGTATCAAAATGAAATTTAACTCGAGAAGTGTGAAATAAATGGGACATGTAATGGTGGGGATTCAGGGTAGAATAAATATTCAAATGAAACTGCAAGTCCTCCAACCCACGAACTCATCATGAAAGGAAAAATGGTTAAGTGTTGGTACCTCTCAGACGGACAAGTACAAAAATTGAAAGATACAGAATTACGAGTCCACGAGTACGCGATGAAAGAAAAATGAACTAATTGTTGGCAGTGGTTTTATGGAAGAAACAAAGATATACCATGAGTCCTCGAGTCCTCCAACTGGATAATCCATGAATATAATAAAGTGAATAAGTATGGAAGAAATGTATTCTACGGAAAAGAGAAGTGCAAATGGTATGAAACAAAAATAGTGTAGGACCACAACAAGCTTAGAAGAAGAAATTTTATGTATGGAAGAGTGAAAGAAAAGAAAGGTACAGGGGTCAATAATTGGCTCCAACTGTGGGATGGTAACCCCTTGCGGGTTGTTACGAATATAGAATCTGAAGACCAGAGGCTTTATTTTTGGTCAATGGAGTCAAGAATGTGAGGATATACAAAACAATGAAAAAGTTATGTACAAGTGAAAATAATGAAAATAATGAAAATCATTTTTTTCATATGCCACCCATTGATTGACAACATTAATACTATTACCTTCATGTCCCTCAGTATGTATGAATTGAAAATTAGAATATTTTCAATAATATATGACCCAATCCAGAGTGCTTCAAATTTTGTATGCATTGAGGGATTTTCCTTTGCTTTATTACATAGCAATACTAGTTCACCTTTTTGGAAAATATTTGTTGTTTACTTTTATCAAAGTAATTCTTGACATTTTTTTGTCTCTAACATAGTTTCTTTAAGGACTTATCTCTATATTCTTCCAACTTCAATACTTGATTCAATCTCTTGTGTAGAGGAGAAGTATTTTTTGCATCTTCAATGTTTACTGCATATGTCAGAGCATTCAGTTCAAGACTAAGTGGATTTTTGTATTCTTTTCCATACACCAATGCATATGGGGATACTCGAGAGCTATCCTTTGGTGTCATACTACTTTCCCATAATGCATATGTCAGTTTTAAATGCCAATTTATTTGATTATGATCAATTGTCTTCTTCAGAATTTGGATCAATGTGTTGTTCATAGATTTAGCAAGTCCATTTCCTAGGGGATAGTAATTTGATGATTTCCCCATTATGATACCAAATTCGCCCAAAAAATTAGCAAACTTTGATCAAAAAAAGATCGACCCATTATCAATGGTGGATTTCTATGGCACCTCAAACCTTGATAGAATATTATCTTTAAGAAACTTTATCATTTCTTCAGAATCAACCCTTTTCAATGCTATTGCCTCTTGCTATTTCGTGAAATATTTTGTGGCAGTAAGAATGCATACATGTCCTTTACTGGATTTCAGGTATATTGGCCTAATTACATCAATCCCCCACTGTGCAAATGGTTCTTCCACTGGTATAGGTTGCAAAGGCATTGCAACGCTCTTCATTTTTCCTAAAAATGTTTGACATGCAAGACATTTTCCTACCATTGTATATGAATCATTTAAAATTGATGGTGAGCAATACCCAACTCTTATTATTTCATGTGCAGTAGTGGTTGGTGAAAATTTTCCTCCACATATTCCTTCATGAAATTATTTTATCAATTCTTGAACGTTTGTTGCATCTACACACCCCAATAACATTCCATCACAATTTCTTCTGAAAAACATTTATGTGATCAATACATATTGATTCGATTTCATTTTTAGGGATCTTATTTCATTGGGATTCATACTAATTTGGAATTGTCCAGATCTCAAATAGAAAATCATGTCCTTGTACCATTCCGAATTTAACATAGATTTTCCAACTGAACACGACACCACCCCATTCAATGCTTCATGATCAATAATAAGTTTACATAATCCATTTCTTTTAATTTCCTTTAAAGGTTTGATCTCAATATCATATTCTTGAATCTTAGCCAACCAATTTTCCCACTTTCCTTCTCTCTATTTTTTATTTAGGAGCATCTTCACCGGGAAAGATGGAACATATGCTATAACATGAGAATTCAAAATATAAGTTCGAAAATGTGTCACCGCCTTAACACGAGAGAGTGCTTGTTTCTCCAATTCTGAATATTTTATCTCATAATCATGAAGGGTTTTACTCATAAATCTTATTGGAAGTTCTTCCCCTTTATAATTTCTTTGTGTAAGGACTAAAGCCACAACCCATTCTATAGGAAAAGAATATAAAATATAATCTCTATTAAAATATGGGTTGATAAGCACATGTTTTGTGGTGATTACATGTTTAATATTATTGAAATCATTTTGAATGTCTGGAGTCCATTCAAATAGTTGATCCTTCTTTAACAATAAATTGATTGGCTTGACAATGCTTGCATAGTTAGGGAATTTTTTTCTTACAAAGTTTATTTTTCCAAAAAAATGATTGTACCCCTTTCTTTGAAGATGAAGGATTCAGTTCATTAATGGATTTGACTCTTTCCAGATCAATGTATATTCCTTCTTTAGTAAATATGTTCCCCGACAATTTTCTTTCATATAAAACAAACACGCACATTTTTGGGTTAAGAGAAATCCCATATAATCTTCTGCTTTCAAAGACTTGTCTCAAATGACCAATGCGGTTTTCTCTTGTCATGGAATGGACAATAATATCATCTTGATAATTAGTCATAAAATTTCCTATTAGATCTCTAAATGAATGATCCATGGATCTTTGAAAAGTGGCTCCAACATTTTTTAAGCCAAAAGGCATGCGAGTGTATGCATATGTCTCCCATGGTGTTATGAAAGCAGTCTTAGGCATGTATTCCTCTGCTACCAATACCCAATTTTATCATGAGAACCCATCTAACATGGACATACAAGTTGATACAATGTCTTGTTGAAGTAGAAATTCCATGTTAGGAAAAGGATAGTTATCTTTATTACTCAATTTATTTAGATCACGGAAGTCAACACACATACAAATTTCTCCTTCCTTTTTTCTCACCACTATTGGATTTGAAAGCCAATCTAAATGTCTAATTGGATAAATAATTCCAACATTTTTTAATTTTTTAAGCTCCAATTTACCAATGGATTTAGCTTAGGATTCATCATTCTGATTTTTTGCTTCAAAGGCTTGGTCCTTTCTTTCAATGGTATAATATCTTGGAATATAGAATTTTCATATGCCTTCAGATCATCATAGCTCCATGCAAATATATCAATATACTCTCCGAATAAGGAAGTGTATCGAGCAACTTCTTATGGTGTGAAATCAATTCCAAGATTCACCCACTTAGGGGAGCTTTCAATTCCAATATTTATCTTCCTCATTTCTTGTACCTTACGCACTGATCTACTTCTTCTTTGATATTTTTTCTTGGTCATCTCTTGTGAAAAGAGATTCAGATTTAACACAATATTTTGGAACAGGGGCAACATTGTCATCATCTTCCTTACAATCATTTTCATTAGCCAGAAAATCATTCAATTGCTCATTGTTCTCAGATACTTGAAGTTATTCTTGATTTTTGGGAACTGAAGGTCTAAAAATTATTTTCACTTGGAATGAACCTTTGCTTTGAATATCTTTGGGATTGGATAGTGAATAAAAAAGTGCTAATGAATCTTCCTTTCGATTCTTTTATCTAGGGATGAATGATATGTTAAATGAACTAAAAGCCTCCATAAGTTCATTCACTCTTTTCACATATAATTTTGGTTTTTTATTTCTTAATCTTATATCTTTGGATGACTTTTATAACCAATTCAGAGTCATTGGTTACAATCAAGTGTTCGATTTTCATTTCCAATGCTAAGATCGTCCCTTGTATTAATGCTTCTTATTCTTCTTCATTATTGATGCATGGAAATTCTAGTTTTATGGCATGTGGATATATGATTTTATCAGGGCTTTTAAGTACAATGCCAACATTGTTCCCTGATTTTGAGCATGCACCATCAAATGAAATTATCCAAAATCCAGTAAAAGAGTCACATTCTTGTTTCAAATTTTTTGATTGCTCAAAATAAACAATAGCATAATTTCCAATACTCGTGTCCACATAATATTGCATTAATTCATTCTCCTTCTTCTTAAATGAAAATGGATTTCTAGGCTTATGAGGAACTTTGATCATTGTCCCATATTTGTTTGGTAGAATCATGAAACTACCATAATTCATGATATAAAACTCGATCATTGAAGACCAATCTCCTCTGAGGACTACTCCATATGTTGGAGGAAGATCAACCACTATAATAATGAAAAAAATGATAATATGAGGATAAGCAATGATACACGCATAGAATTCCTTGATCTCTCCATAAACATACACTTTTCTGGAATCAATTGCATAAATACTTTCACCTATATCATAGTATTTGGTACAACTCATATCAAATGCTTCCATTATTACCAAAGGCATGATATTATTCATCTCTCCAGAATCTACCAAACAATTATGAAGAACAAAATCATGATTCTCAATTGAAAGATAAAAAGGTGGGACTTTGCTTCTCAACTTGACAGCTGATGTAGTCTGAATTTGACTTGGACTTGCAACAATAGCCTCCATTTGACTTCCTGGTTCATCTAAATTTTTGAGAATTTTATCTCTTTGTTGCAGAAGTTTTACCACCTCCATGAAGGGAAAAGTGATTGTCAACTTACTAACATCACCAACTACATTATACAACATTTGAGGAGGACTTAAAATCCTTTGTTGCTTATTTCTTTCTACAGCACTTGATTTTTTCTTCTCTTTTATTTTTCATTTTCTTTGAATTTATTTGCTTGTTCCTATGTTTGGACAACATTGTCTTGTGAGATAATATTTTCTTCATCTTTTTCAAATATATACATGGATGACTCACATTCATCCGTATATACAGATTCAAGAATTTCTTCTTGAACATAGTCAACTCCTTGATTAATAATTTGTTCATCATAAGATTCATCAAGTATTATTGCATATGGATTTGGTGCCCTTGGGATTCTCTGTCTTTGTTGATAATCAATATTCTTTATTCTTGTTCTCTTTTCTTGGGCATGATTTCCTCTTTGTTCTAGAACAAGCATACTTGGATTAGGCATACAATTTTCATTTCTTCTCAGTCTAGTTATTTCATTTTGCATCTTCTTCATGGTTATGTTCATTTGTGCAATATCCACCATCTTTCTAGTTTCTTGTGTTGCAGTAGGATCACTTTTCACATTTGGGATGGTCCCTTTGAATAAACCTCCTCCAACTCCTTGATTTTCAATATGATTTGTTTTTTTGTTTTCATTCTTCTTTGAACTCGAGGCTTCTTAATTTGAAATAGCCAAATTGTCCATTTGCCTTTGGAGTCTTCCAATAATAACATCAGGGTCCACTCCCATTTCCAACATAATCTCTTCCATTTATGTATCTTTTTCCGTTGCTCCATTTAAGGTTTCAATTTGAGAAGCTCTGATAGAAAAAATTATATTGGAAGGCATTTCCTTCTTATAACAATCAAGTATTACTGGACCATTTGTATTTTTTTCTTTTGGGATTTTATTCAGTGTTTTATTGAATCTCAAATTAAAATCATGAATTCTCTCATTCTTTCTCAAACAAATTTAAGTAAATTATGTAAGAAGAGTATGGTAAGCCACTAGTGGAGAAAACATATTTAAAAACATTGTTTTAAGATCATCAAATGATGAAATTGACCTTGTAGGAAAAGATGTATACCATTCATAAGATCGACCAGTCAATGTCTGAAGAAATAATCTCACCATCAAATCACCATGTTCAATAATATGAAAATTACAAATATTCAAGAATAGAATCATGTGTCTTTTAGGGTCAATTTCTCCATCACCTGAAAATACCTTCAATGTCCCCTTTCGAAGAATATGAAGTTCATGTTGTTCTCCTTGGAGGTTAAGAGGAGAGTCTCTTACCCTTCTTCTTTGATTCCTTTGTCTTTAATTTCTTTCTTCTCTTCTCTCTTCACTTCTTCCTTCATGTATTTCCTCTCTATCACCCATAATTATATCTTTCTTCTTTTATTCAAAAGGATGTTCTTTAATTTTTGGGATGCACAAATGCTTACTTATACTTCTGGTTACTGGTCCTTTATACTCATCCAATTTCTATTTCATGCTTGATCTCTTTGAAATTGTCTTTCATCTCTTCTTTGTCTTCTAATAATTTCTCTTTCTTCCTCCTGAACAAGAGTATGCCAAGATCTTTCCAATTCTTCTCGAGTTTGGGCTATTGTAAACACAAGATTGTATAATTGATGCATAATACTTCTTTGGTTTCCCAATCCATTTTCTAATTGGGGTTGATCAAGTTGAGGCAAAGTCATAGAAAATCTTGGTTTAGGGACAACTTTATGTTTTTCCCTAGTATGGGTCACCAAAAATGTTGACATTTGAATATGTTAGGACCGAAATGAAAACCTCACGAGGATATGAATCCCCCTACATTTTTATAGAGGTGGTACTTTTATTTGGATAAAGATATTCTTTAAATATTTGATATAAAAATTAATATAGGATTGTGTCAAATGACATAATACAAATATTTATAGCTCAAGAAAATTCAAATTGATGAAAAATAAATATAATAGAGATCTCCTGAGAAATGAACTAGGAACCTCAAACATCACACCTTGTAGAAAACACAGAAAATGATAATATCCCCACATCCATCACAATCTAATAAAGTTTCTGATCACATTCAAAATAAAAGGAAATGGTCCAATTGCACAAGAGAACTTTGAAAGAGTATTACTTATTAAGATCAAAAGAATATTTTTATAAGTCGATTTTAAATATCTTATACTCAAAACATAGAGTTACAAAATACAATCAAAATCGACTCCAAAATAGTTCTCTGAATTTTCTAAAAAATAATAATGTTTGTTACAGTATTGGAAATTTAAAGGCGTTCGTCCATAAATGGACTGGGATTGGGGCTCTCGTGGACCATAAAATATATACAATAATTATGAAGAAGGGGGAGGACTGTGGAATAGGGAATGAGCAACAAAGATCTGGGAAGAAGACAAAAAGGAAGTTATCAAAATTCAATTATATTTTTCAAATGAAAGAATAAATACAACTGGATGAATTCTGAGAAGGAAGAAAGTATGTAATCAATATAGACTTACTGTGATGGAGTCTCTCTCTTCATTTTCTTGTTGATGTGACTTTTGTATATTTGCTCATTGAGGTTATGTGGTTGGTTGTAACTGCTTTAGTTGGAATATTAGAAATATTTGTTAGATATTTGTTTAACCATTCTTGAATATATTCCCTTAAAGGAGAAACAATTACTTCATGATTGACTTTGATATTTAATAATTCACTTTCAATCTCTCTATGGTCGATAGATAAATTTTTTAATGTAGTCTCAGAGTCTTCATTTATATTTGTATATTCCACAAGCCAACTATCAATATCATCATAAATATATTCCACCATACTATCAAATTTTTCTGCTGATAATTTTTTCAAGGTTTCAACTTGCTCCTCAAACTTCTGTCTAGTCATGAGCATTGAATTTGATATCAAGTTTAGATCTACTACTTCAATAGTTGTACCTGCAATATCTAACCCAATAAACTTTGAATATGCATCAGTATTTTTGCGTGATAATTCATTAATTTGACTTAATAATATTCTTAATGTATTAAGGTCAGCAGAGGCGGCTGGATGGTAAAGTCGTTCTTGCAATGAAGGTCAGGTCTTGTGCTCAAACCTGAGCAAGGACATGGGATAGCTGTAGAAAGCTTAACTAGGCCAAGCCTGCATACCTTTTGTCCCCGAGGTGTAGGATAGTCGGTGACAGAGTGTGTTGTTAAGCCACTCCGTGTTGAAAAGTCACCGGTTCGAACCCTGCGGGGACAAAAAATCCAACCATGTTAAGGGTTGGTGCGGCTCAGGCCGGGTGCGATCCCTAGGTGATTTTGACGGCTTAGATGCCCCTGAGTCGTGGTTTCTCAAGCTAAAGGTTAATCCCAATTCCAAGAAGGTCCAGACCAATTAACAAACAAAAAAAAAATATTCTTAATGTATTAATCCTTTCAATCCAACACGCTTTTAATTATTTCATGTTGCTTTGCGAAGGAAAATATTCTTGTTTTCTCTTTTTTTTCGTTATTTTTGAGACTTTTGCAATGAACATGGAAACCTCGTTTGTAAGAAATCCTTCATCATTTTTAAAATCTGCATTCAAATTTTCTTTAGTATTTTGTATTCTAAGCCCGAGAGAAGAAAATATTTTTTCCAAGTCCCATATATCTAAAATAAATGACATTCTTTTGTTTATGTTTTCCTCTATGAAATTTTGAGTAGCAGTGAGTAAGCTTGAGATTCCTTTCAGTTTTAAAATTGACTTAGGGGTTCTTCGAATAATTATGTCAGGTTGAACCATAGAAACAGGGGTGGCTAATATAGGTGGAGGCATAAAAGTTTCTTCCAATTCTTTGATTCTTTCCTTAATCCTGATATTTTCTTCCTCCATATCGACTATTGAGACATCTAGTGCATCCCCTGTAACCTTATGAATTGAATATAATTTTGATGGAAGCATATCTATGAGATCAATAGTAGAATGAGATTTTCCCTTTTTATTCTTCGAAGCTCTTTCAAAGATTAATTTCTTTTAAGACTTATCAAATAATGCATTATGTACGGAAAATGTTTCTTCATCAGAAAAGACTTCATCCTAAACAACAAGTGCGACAACAAACTGTATTTTCTATTATATATGTTCCTCTTTGTCTGGGAATTGGATATTTTCAATATCAACATCTAAATCCATATCATCAAGTGAAATATCATTTTTAGGTATGTTTTGTTCTTCCCCTCCCTTTTGAGAATTAATTCTTTTCCTTTTAACTTTCAATTTATGAGGGTTTTCTAAATTCCCTCGAGGAGGATTTTTCTCTCCATCATCGCCTGGAGTATTATTTGAGGGTTTTCTTTGTTGATCCACTGCAGACTAAGAATTTGATATAGGAAAAAAACTTCTATGAGAAACAATGGGATAATGGTGTTATCGGAAAAATTGGTAAGTGTGGACACAAACTAATCTCCCTAAGAATCTAGAAAAAAACAAGACAAAATACAAACTTCACCTTAGACTTCATTATCATATAAACTAGTTCAGAGAAGGACAAGTGACATACCTTTTAAATAATGCTTGATCCTCGCTAGTGTCATCCTTGTTGCTCCATATTTGGATTTTCGGGATGGCAAACCTGTTTAAGAAGCACAAACCAAAAAAGAGAGAGAGAACAAAGATATATATATTTAAATGAATTCTATGTATAAGATCAAGGAGTTATATAATAAAAGCCAAGACACCTTTATAGGGAAGAAATTTATTGCTGCATTATATTAAAATGGAAAGTGGAGAATACAACCCATGGCTTGATGTTACAAGATCCCTTTCAATTTATCTTTTCTCCAACACACACACGTTTGATCCAATAACTTTTATGAAGAAGATCCACCATCTGACTTAGAGAGATAAAGAAAACCTATCTCAAGTATAATCTATAATAGAACTCTTCTTGTATATGCAAGCCTTTGGAAACCTTAGCCTTTTCCATAAGAGATCCCTCTTTATATAGGGTGAAAGAGGGATGGATGAGGAGTTTAGGATGATCCCACTAAATCAGAGAAGCAGATCCAAACCGATTGGAGGCCACCTCATCTTCTAGAAGATTCCCTTCTAGAACATTTGTGAATTTCACTTTTCCCTTGCTTAAGCATTTTCGCACCCTATGCATAGGTATCTTGTGACGATGCCACATTACATATTTTGTGCAGCGTGCGATGATCAAGCATCGTCGCACCCCAAGCATAGAGCAAGGTGTGAAGATCTTCCTTGTCATAGTTTTTTAGGGAGGAAAAGAAAACCTTCTCATGGATACAGTCTCTTTTAATGTTTTCAGGGAACATGGAAGTGAGTTATGCACATGTCGTCAGTTGATCACTGGGGTGACAAAAATAATTTGTAACAGAATGCCCCCCAAAGTATGAAGTTGGAAACTGTGATGGCTGAAATACTTTGTAGAATTTGTGTGTCGAAAACAAGGAGCGCATCGATCGGGAACCTACAAAAAATTAAGCATCTACATAATAATATGCCATCTTCTAAGGTAGGCATTCTCATAGTCAAACTACAAGTGAATCTAATTATAAGTGTCTAGTGAGTCATGACCACTAAACATACACTATGGATTCATGTCATCATGATTCAACATAGCCATGAGAAATACGTTGTGGATCTATGCTCTTAAAGAATTGAATTCGGACATAGCCACGAGACACACACAGTGGATCTATGTGTCAGTAAAAAATTATGAATACTCCACCATAACCTGGACCAATATGGTGAGATCCAGGGTCTTCAATTCCATTGTCTCCAAGTACGAATCTAGCCATGTGATTACAGGTGTTGAAGTCGAACATAGTAGAAACTACTTGATTACTGGTCATTAATGAAAATTGTTAACAAGTGCGGGGGAAATCACCATTGATGTCAATGAATCCCAAGCTACTCCTATTACAATCCAACGAGTGTGAATGAATGAGTTGAAGTCAAACACTCAAGGAATGTTCCAATCAGGGGTCAATGATGTGAACCCACTGTTGAAAGTGAAGAGACCTACCATTGAGACATGTAGGCTCCAAGGTACTAATGTGATTTCTAAGTCCTATTCTCGGATAATGATTTGAAGTAGATAGGAAAATAGTCGTAATAGGAGGTCCTTAATGTATCCCTCTTTAATGGCACAAAATATGTAACAACTTTGAATTAGATCAAAGTATGACGTGATTTGGAACTAACTCAGGGAAGGCCAACATGGTAGAAAATTTATAACTACATATGGCCGACTCGATAGAAGGGTAGTTTAGCTTGGAATTCTCTTGAACATATGAACGACATGACAATTGTATTGGAAACATTGAGTCAAGGAGGACCCAACATATGAACTTGTGTATGGTCAAACGATAGACAAATGGATTTCCCAACCTGGATACAGTGATGAAGTGGGGTGTCATGTTCAAGAGTGACTTTACTGCCACTAACACAGATATAGAGACACATTTCTTTCCCAATTTCCCCCCACCATTTATGGCGAGTACCTCTTTATTTTTACGCAATCTTGAAAAGGATAACATGTGCTTGTAATGTAAGCTCATCCTTCGGATGAGTCCCTTGGAGTATGTATAACAAACCCTAAGAAGGAGTGGTTTGATCCCATATGGGCCTTTTGATGCTTGTTTAACGAGTCCAAAGAAATAAAACTTAGGTGTTTTCATGTTTAGAGAGTCTGAAAAACACTTAAAGAAAACTCCATAATGTCCTTTTTCGTAATTTATTCTGACGAGACCGAAAAAGAGAGAACCTACCTCTCATCAAACATTTCCTTCAAATACTTTTACGAGCATGAAAATAACAAGGTCACTCGGCTATCTTTTCGTGTTTAGGGATCTTGAAAAGAGATTAAAGGATACTCCATAGGATTCATTTTTACCAAAGAAAGTTTGAAAAATAGATAAAAGGTTACTCGATTGCATTCTCATGGTTTCACAAGCATGAGAAAGAATTAAGACTATGCTCAGAGTTTTTCCTAAAAAACCCTAAAAGTATCTGTACATAAGAGAAACACACAAAAACAATAAAAAATGGTGGATCCATGTCAAACGTGCCATCCTTATATCTTTCAATCTATAATAGAAAACACTTTGCAAAGTTCGTTAGACTTTAGGGCATAGGTAAAATATGAAAAATAATTTAATTTTTCAATAAAATATGGTAAAATGTAATAAAATAGGTCAAAACAACCCATTTACCATTTCATTTTGCAATTTCACCCAAATAGTGCCCAAAGCCCTCTTTT
>ML802533.1:177094-197419 GCA_009831015.1 Picea engelmannii | reverse complement strand
AGGTAAAATATGAAAAATAATTTAATTTTTCAATAAAATATGGTAAAATGTAATAAAATAGGTCAAAACAACCCATTTACCATTTCATTTTGCAATTTCACCCAAATAGTGCCCAAAGCCCTCTTTTTCTTCCAAATTTCAAGTGTCGATTCCGTAGCGCCTGGTGGACCATTTTTCAAACCGCTTCCGTCAAAAAGGTAGTCTCTTTCCCCTTTATCTTTTCATGGTTTAAAATTTCATTTTTGTTGGTTTAATTTTGAGTTTAGGTCGATTTTTTGTGGATACCTGCACTTTGAGATCATCGCAAGCTCACGGTATTGTGAACTGCGATGATATCAAATTACCACAGGGGACTCAAGTCCAAGGTGAGACAATGTCTCTCTGCGTAAGAGAAAAGTCATGTGACGAATACAACTCAATTTTTGAGAAGAAAAAAATGAGTTAGGAAAACTTCCAAGAATTGATTTTTTATGATTCTAATCATCTTTTGATGCTACTTGGTAGGTTTTCCTCAATCAAAATGATCGATTGGAGGAAACAAGAACATGAGGAAGAATACTATTTTTCCAGTAATGACTCGGGCATAGTCATGGAACTTCTGGAGTGTGGGTTATTCAAGTTCTTCAAAATTCAGGGCATGAGAGCCCAACTGAGATTGCTGGAGTATCTAGTCCACATGTGGAATGTAAATGAACAAGCCTTTCATGTGGGTGTGCATACACTCACCTTGGATATAGATGAAATTTACTTTCTGGCGGGGTTATCACACTGAGGCTCTCAGGTATCACTCTTGGGAAGCAGGGATGGGGGAGAACCTATGGATTACTATGTTGCACACCACTGCATGCCAGGTATAGAAAGACATAGTGGCAAGGTTTCCATTAGGGATTTTTGGGATTTACCATTGCGAACCATCCTATATACCATTACTCGGATGGTAGGGAGTGCGGCTCCCCACATGGATTTGCAAGGCCATTTTCAGTACGCCATAGAGTGTATGGAGTCTTGGGTCTTCAATTGATGTGACGGTGTCTTGAAGAACATGAAAAAGAAACTGAAAAAGTGTCGGAATTGTCTGTTGAAACAATTTGGTTATGGATCCATTTTAGTGTCCTTCTTCTTGGAGAGGGTCCCCGTCTTACATCTACAGGTGGATTGGGGCATACCCACTCCACAAGATCCATGGATGAAAAGATGGGTGGACTTGATGGTTCGTCACGGTGGCGTACCTATCATAAAGTATGATGAAGATTTCTTCCAGTGGCTGAGAGATTAGCTAATCATGGTTGAGGACTATGCGTATGCTTGGATGGACTTCTGTGGGGATCCTGACTTAGCTCTTCCTGGGGGATCTCAGTGGGGAGACATATGTAAGAAGGAAAGTTTCATTATATGATGTTTTTGATATTTTAATTATATAAAATGTTTTTTGTCATTTACCCAAGACTAATCAAGTGCTCTCAATAATGCAGATGTGACACCTTATCATCCTTCGGGATCATGTCCCATTCAAAGGTGAGGAGAGATAGGTGTTCTGGCCAGTCGAGAAGTTGTTGCCTAGGATCTAGAGGAGATCAAGCAGAACCTAGAGGGATTAACCATGAATATCCCTGATATCACGGTGGATGAACTTCCTCGTCGCTACCAATGCCATACAGTTGGTGTATCAACATCTATTAGTCATCTACTTCGTAGAGTAGCACAGGATTTTTTTTTTTACAATGAGAAGTTCATCCTTGATTCTTTTGTACATGAAGCCATGAGATTCACTATTTTGATATTTTGGTCCTTGGACAAACAATTTTTGTAACTTTTATCGTATTAATATAAAGTTCCTACTGGCTTGCTTGTGTTTTTAAAATGTGTGTTTGGATTTATAAATGTCTCAAATGTCCATCTAATACATAATTAGTCAATGCATCTGTCAATGTGTTTAGACATATAGGAATATGTTGATATTCAATATAATCAAAATGTCTTTCCAAGAGGTGAATTCTTAAGTATACCCGTAACAATGTGGAACTTCGGATGGAATAAATGTTACTCAATTGCAACACTACTAACTGTGAATCAAGTCATACAATAATATGGCAGATGCCAAATGAAATGGCGTCAATTAATAATTCGATAAATGCACTGTATTCTGCAATATTATTTTTTGCACAACCAAGGCAAACACCATGTAGACTGATCAACTCATCCATAGGTACACATATTTCCCATGTAGAAGATGCTAGGTTTTGAGTACTGCGACTAGCACCATTAGCAAAGACGATATAGGGTGGAGAAGACACCGACATCTGGAAACCAAGCAGAATGCAAGGTAAGAAGCTAAAAGGAAGAAAATAAAAATAAAAAATCACACTAGAGTATGATACACTAAGAATACACAACACTCATGAAAAAATAGTTTAAGCATAGTACTTCTTAAATTAAATCCCATTTTTGGGTTCACTCAAAGGAATTCCATCATAATCTACCAGCTCATAAGCCCCTTTCTCCAAAACTTGTTTCACAATATAAGGGCCATGACACATGTTCTCGAATTTACCTGCCCCTAATAAGTCATGATCATGTTCGTAAAGAAGAACCAAATCACCCTCAGAAAAAACATGTGGTTTGACATTCTTTTCATATTGAGCTTTGACATGTTTATTCTAAGTTTCAATGACTAAGGAAACATCATGATGAGTCTTGTCTAATTCCATCAAATACAAGAGACGTTCCTCTTCAGCTGAGGTGTTAGGGAGAAGTTTGACAGCCAGTTTCAAATATGGTATTTCACATTCAATCGACATAATAGCTTCAATACCATAAACTGAATGTAAATGTGTGAACCGTGTGGAAGATTTAACAGATGTTCGATAGGCCCATAATGCCAAGAAGAGAATTGTGTGCCAACTTGACTTGTGAATTCCTATCATCCATTGAAGAATAGTAGTAAGAACCTTGCTAATTGCTTCAACCTGGCCATTGTCCCATGGATAGTAAGGTGTTGATTTTTCATGTCGAAGACCCAACTTCTCGGTAAGTTCAAACATCATGAAATTGTGAAAATGACTACCATAGTCAGTGATGATGGCTTGAGGGACACCAAATCTAGTAACGATATGATTGAATATGAACAACACTACATTGTTCCTGGTGTTATCAAATGTAGGCATTGCCTCGATCCATTTAGTGAAATAATCCACAACTACGATGATGTATCCATGCCCCCCGGTCAAGTGAGGGTTACATGTCATGAAGTCAATGCCCCATTTAGCGAATGGACCAACAAAAACTATAGGGTAAAGAGGAGGAGGATGATATTGGATCTTATTGTTATACATTTGACAAGCATGAAATTTTTGGATGACAATAATGAAATCTTTAAACAATGAAGGCCAGAAGTAACCAACTCGTAAGATCTTTTGGGCAATGGCATACCGAGACATATGACTTCCACATGCTCTAGAATGACCATCATTCAAAGTTTTCTCAGCTTCATCGTAGGTTAGACATCGTAAAAATATGGAATCAATACCACAATGGTAAAGGGTATCACTAAGGATAATGTATTGACGGGATTGATAATGAATAAAATGACGATCCACACTAGAAAGATCAGGCGGAAAAGTTTGGGTTTGGAGATAAATGATTATATCTCCATACCATAAGTCGTCAGAACTGATCAAAAAGAGAGACTCATTAGGAAAGGAATCCTCCTCCAAAGTTTCTGTCTTAGTAGAGGCAAGGTCACATATCAACTCAGAAAAAACCAAATATTTCTTTGATTTGGCATGCTCAAATTACAAATCAAAGTCCTGGAGAATCACTATCCATTTGGAGTATTTTCCTCCCAACAATTGTTGAGTAAGGATGTGTTGCATAGGGTTGCAATCGAACATGACTGTGGTTATTCATAATAATATATAATGACAGAAACGTTGAACATCTTGATTAACATCCGCCAAGGTCAGTTTCTCCACATGCAAATATTTCATTTCGGTGGTCGTGAGACTCCGAGTCAAATAGTAGATGACATTTTCATCATGAGAATCATCCTCTTGGACTAGAACCATAGCGATGGTAGAGTCTGAAGAAACTAAGTATAAGAAATAATCTCGACTATAATTGGGTCGAAATAAGAGTGGTGTACGGGTTAAGGCATGTTTCAAAGCTTCAAAGGTTTTGTTGGTAGTGTCATCCCATACAAAATCGTGACCCTTTTTAAGAAGCCGAGTAAAACCTTTCGTTAATTCAGCATAGTTGAGGATGAATTGACGTAAAAAGTTTTCCTTCCCTTACAAAATTTGGATTTGGCATAATGTAGAAGGAGGAGGCAAATTGAGAATAGCTTCAACCTTCAGTGGTTCCACCCTAATCCCATGTGTAGAAACGATAAAACCAAGAAGTCATCCAGAATCCACACAATAAATGCATTTATGTGGATTCAATCGTATGCGATAATAGCGACGACGTAGGAAAATGGCCTGTAAATGTGTTGGGTGATCTTGACGATGCATGGTGTAACATCCACAACCATCAACAGGCCTAGGCAATGCCACTACTTAGCTCTGACTTAGCTGCGATACCAAACTGTAGCATCCTCGACCTTCCACAAAGACCGGGCAATGCCACTACTGCGGAATATTCACATATAAATATAATATTCATTAAATCAAATTAACACATGTTAACATAGAGTTATTGTTACCATTCAGATTTAAATAGATTAAAAATAATTCATACATGCAATAGAACACATGATAACATTCCATCATTATGCATAACATAAAATTAAGTAGATAAATTATACTTATCTTTCAACTGAATTAACACCACCAACTGTGTGCAGACCTTCCATGAACCTCCCATCCATAGACCGTGCTGCTCATCACTCTCAGCAGTAGGTCACCTTTGAGCTGGGACTAAGCTCCACTGGGCAAGGGAATCTTAGGCTAGGCAAGGTCAACATGAAGACACATAGCTTATGAGGATGGATTCTCTCCCAGGAGCCACCTATGCCCACTGCTCATAGAATCCCATTCCACACATGCCTGTCCCACCACAGGGGTATACACCTTCACTGTCACACTGGACAGTCCTTATCTGCTAAACCTCCTTTGCCTTGGGCTTCAGCAACAGGCCGGACCAAAATTTTTCGAGCTCTGTGGCAGCTACCAGACCCCTTCTAGGAGTTCTCATTTCCTCCGCACACTCTCTCACCTGAAGAGAGTCACTCACAGGCATGACAACCTACTTCTTCAAGCACAACCACCTCTCTAACCTAGAGAGAGTGTTGCACACATGCCTGACAACCTGCTTCTTCAACTTCGTTCCAGCACAAGGAGGACAACTGTAAGGCTCAGCAAGGAACAAACAATGACAACAAGCCACACTCATCCAAGGAAATGCATGGCCACAATGGCCCACAATTATAACACACACGACATAGACATTTACAAAATTTTCAGGCTTCACATAAGACGTGGCTCAGTCCATGGGTTTTCCACTGGTTTCAGGGTGCGTGACAAGGAATCAACATAGAGGTCGATCATAGAGAAAACAAGATAGATAATGGATCACACCACGGGTTTTCCCACTGAGTTGAGGATGCGTGACCAGGAAACAATGCAGAGGTCATTCATAGAGGTTTCAGGATTTGACTCCCGAATGGAAGAATGGATATAACGAACCACCTTCCTGTGAGGGTTTCCTTTGTTGTGTGTCGGTATGCAAATGCATATGTAGAGGAAAAACTGGTTCAGACGTCCCCTGATCCCAACAAACTCAGTCGAAGGATGATAGAATGGGAAGAGAAGCCAACAACGTTGGCTTTCCCAGCTATAACTGCATGTGCCTAGGTTGACACCTGTCTTCCTGCAGTCACATGCACTCCACTTAAAATACGTTCCTTTTCCAGGAACTTGGGACAACACTCAATATGTCCACCTTAGCCTTCAGGAATTAATATTAAAATTTAATTCCTTTAGAGGTAAGCCCCCTAGCTTATCCCCTAGGCCCAAACACTTAGCCCCCTCCCTTGCCCAGCTTTGTGGAAGCTTAGTCCCCCATCACTCTTTCTTCGTGGTCGGTCTACACGCAGCGATGCGTATATTTTTATTAATGATTTTGCATAATTACATATACAAAATAGGCTCCTGGCCTAATCACCACATAAGCCTCCTAGATTATTATAACTCAGCTCACCAACCTATCAAATATGTTTACAATTCATAATTACAATTGGGGATCTACTGGGGGATATTACAATCCCCTCCCCTTATTTTTGCACTGTCCTTAGTGAAACTTGTCTATACATATATAATTCAAAAATTCTTCAAAAGCTCCAAGCTTTATCTATTGGAAGCCCATTATCCACCTGGTGCTTTACTTTCAAGTACCAATTTTGGTATCCATACTGCAGCTGAAACTCAATTTCTCTATTCCATAGAGTTTCTTCAGGAAATAATTCAGCTTATTTTTCCTTGTTACATGCTTCAATTAAACCTCATTGAAAGCATTGAATGGTTGTAGATCCACGATGTTCCATCCATTGATAAAATCTCAGTAGTGCTATGACTCCACAGACGTAAAAACTATGCTCATACACGTATTCATTCGAAATCCACAATAGAACATAGATACAATATATATACAAGAAATTCTAATAACATTATAACCTGTATACGAATTACGAGATACATAGCATACAATGAATAAAGAATTGATACTTATATTTTGATTGAGAAGACTTCCATATCAACATGGTCTAGGCCAAGGTACCAAACCTCAGCAGCACTCCAACCATCCAAACCCGAACAAAACTCCAACCATCGGTCTCTCATTCCCCACATGCTTGTCCCACCCCAGGAGTGTACACCTTCACTGTCACACAGTCCATCGGCTGTTACACCTCCCTTTCCTTGGGCTTCAACAATAGGCCAGACCGGAAGTCTCAGAGCACCGTGGCTCGAGGATTTCCAAATTCTCTCAGAGGTCTCCAATCAACATCTTCCCGAGCTACTCTTTGTAGTTAACATTCTAACTTTTATCAACATCATCTCATTTGCATCACCCACATGCAATTATCATGAGAAAACATAAAAGAATTCATTTAGGAAATCCAACTTAGTTCAAAAGGGAATTCAACTTTTCCCCCCAAAACATGAAATTCTATTTCATAATTCATCTTGATTGTTGCCATATTATGAGTGCATCCATCCTTGTGATTTTCCACAGGCACCAAACTGCATACCATTTTCCTGCAAGACTTCATCTTGCATACTGCCAACAATTTTTCAGTATTTCTTGTACATCATAATTCAATTGCAATATGTACAAAATATTATGTAGTGGTCTTAGAATTTCCTTCACTTAGCAATTCAATCAAAATTACCCAACAATTACTAAACTAGAATGACTCCTCATTCTATGCATATGCATGTTCACAGTAATATCTGTAAGTTCATTACTTCTTTTTTTGAACAAGAAAATTTCCTATAGTCAATGCTCATGTGACTACTTGACTTGCAACTTTCCTATTGCAATGTCTAACACCTCCCTGAAATGTCCTCAACTTCACAAGTTAACAACATTTCAGCTGTTAGTAACAATTATTTCCATGCAATAATATATATGCATGTACTTACAAAACACATTCGACCATTCCATTTAGTATACAATTCTATCATTTACTATGCATGAGTGCAATTCTCAATGCATTTTTATTCAGTGCACCCTGCATTGAATTACATAATGCTCTTTATCTCAGTCATGTATCTCACCTTCCATCAGTTGGAATTCTGGCCAATGTGTTGACACATTCTCCACACACTTCCTATTGTCTTCCCAATTAATTGGATGCCTTCCTTTTCGACCTAAACACTACACCAAGATTATAATTCTATGGTGTTCATTAGTGTTAGCAAAAAGGTTGCAGCCCAAGTTTTATTTAAAAGTAGGAAGCTTTTAGTACCTATGTGGCTCATAACCTTTCCATATCCATACCTTTCCATATCCAACCAGGTCCTGGTCTCATACATGACTAGCTTACTGGCATTTATTCCTATAACCAGTTCTTATCTTTAATTCTTTGGTTATTACCCCATAACCAAATTAACGTGACATTCTACTATCTCAGTGTGTGCATTCAAAAGCTAAAAAGATTTGAATTAATACAGGCCTCCATCCTTTACCACATCTAGTGGTATGCATTCAATAATATAATCATGTGATTTTATAAAATAACTCTGGTTGAGGAAATTCTTACCAAAATTTCCTTTCAGCAATTATGCAAAAAGATTGATAAAAACTCATACCTGCATGACTGCCATTAATAATTTTTTATACTACCTGAATATTTGATGGAAGTATAAGCTTTCATGCTTCTTTTATCAAACTTATAACCAACAATTTAGCCCTTTGTTGCTTCTTTCCTTATGCAACAACATCACCAATAATACTTGCAAACATGAAATCATTCTTTCCTCTGGCTGACCCAATGAGCCATAACATACATGCTGCCACAAAAATTGCAGCAACTTCTTTCTCCCTATAAAATTTTTTCTTGCTGATCCTAGAAGTATTCAATTCTTCTCGGATTCCTGAATCTTCTTGTGCTCCCACTGTGATCATTGTGCATGATTATTCCTGCCCTAAGCACTTTTGACGCAGTTCCCCCACCTCAGCAGGGTTTGTTGACCTCCCGGTCAATGGATCTTCAACTCTTGGAGCTGGGGCATTTCTTCGGGTCCCTACTAGAACCTCCATGAAGCAAATCCACAGGCCTTGCACGAAACCTCACCCGCAAGAACTAGTGGCGAGCACAAGCTTCCTCTGCGTGACCACCGACTATGACCACACGCCTATCCAAAAGGCGTTTCGAGATTTTGCATACTGGGTGTTTCGATATGAGTCACCCTCGACTCTCGCTATCCCCAAAATTCAAAACAAGAGTCTAGCGCATGCTAGCCCTTCTCTTAACTTCCACCAGCGTGACCTCTAGCTATGACCTGGGGCCAAACTTCCGAGCGCTACGAGACTTTTCCCTTCGTGAACTTCGAGGATTAGCTCTCCTCCTTTATCCCAAGGTACGAACTCCCAAACCCCATTCACCTCAGATCAATGGTCCACAACTTTATGGGTTCGACAGTCCAAATCAATTCCTCGCAAATCGACAATTCATGTTTCAGGGTTTCGAAAAATAGTTCCCCTATTTTTCTTTCGATCTCTAGTTTTCCGAAATTCACGTGAGTCAGATCTAATGACTCACAATTCTTCGTATATATATTTAAGTATGAGAATGTTTCCATGAAGTAGCATTTCCTGATAAGTGGGTTGATGGTCGGGAATGCCACAATATGGTATTAGAGCCATGTTTTCAATGCTGAGCCTGGATGGGCCGGATAAGTGGTCTTTGGACCCAAGGTTTCGAGTGGAAATGGTGTTCGGAGGAACAAATTTTGAACCTTATATTGTTTTTGAGTGTCAATGGGTTACATTGGCCGTGTTACGAAGCTCAGGAGGAGTAACAATAGAATAAAATTGCAGCCAACGTAGTATTTGACCACAGAGAGAGAGCGCTCAACACTTGGGGTGTTGGAGACGTAGGATCTGTTCGGACGGAAGGGAAATTCAGTACAACCATCATATCTGGAGAAGGTACATGAGGGTTATCCTAGAATCCCTTCAAAATTCAGCAATCAAGAGAAGCGGGGTGCACGGAGGCATAAATGCTCGAAACCTTGAAGTCCCGAGGGAGATCTACACCATAGATATGGAGAAAATAGCTTGACCGTTGGATCAAGCAGAAGATAAGATTGTGATTTTGAGAGTTCAGTTGTCGGGAGAATTGGTATGTGTCATTTCACAAACTCCCAAAGTCCGAAGTTCTGAAGCGAAAGAGTAGACGTGGCGGGGCCGAATGACGTCGCTAGTATTATGCCATGTGGCATCCTATGTGAGCAGGGTTAGCGGGGTCCGATTTTACGTAACGTAGTTATGGGCTGGAGGACCCACAGTGGCGTTGATCACGATACATCAATATCAACATTTAGAGATATTGCGGGGACACAAGTTGCATGGAAGATAATTATCCAAGGTGGTCCCGCAATCCAAACAATGATTTCACTGAGGGGTTATGTGTCAGTGTCAGGAGAGTTTCAGAATGAAGGGAAGGTTACTCCAAAACAACCATTGCATGCCCCCGCAATTGGGCAAACGTTAAGTGATGTAAGGTAATGACATCACCTAAGGTGACGTGGAAGTGTTCAGGGTGTGTGGATGTGAAATATTTTGAAGTCTCTAAGTACCGGAACTCAGACGCCTAAGGTTCCACAACGAGTGTCAGCCATTGGATGCTGGGTAGATGTGGACGATTGATCCACCCTACGTCGTGAGTTCGTTAGTCTATAATTTGGGAAGTTATTGTGAAGTTCTTTGAAACCTCATGAAATGCGAAGTCACAAAGTGCCCTTTTTTCTAACTGAGTGGTCACGACCCGCGATCACGTGGGTTGGGGATTAAGAGAGAAGGGGATAGAGCCTGAAGGATTCTTATAGAGTAGATTAGAGCTCGAAAAATTCATGAAATCTGAATGTTTTCTTAATTCAGATTTGTTTATGAATGCTATGATATTTGTTAAGGAATAGTGGCCTGACAAATTCCAGTTGTCTGCACATTGTGTTTGCAGAAGTTTAGCGAGTGCAAGAACTGAGTATAATTGCCATTGAGTGCAAAAGAAATGGAAGAGACACCGAATTATTCCAATTTAGAGAACGAATCTAAATGGATGGATGTTCATTTGGGAGTTGAAGGGTCGAACTCCAATAGGCATCGAGAAGACATAGATAAGGAAGGGCATATGATGAAGATCATTGAAAAGTTGCAGAAAGATGCCCAAACTCACCAAACATATAGTAGAAAGCTAAGGAAATATCAGGATAAACAAGGTGAATTCAACTTAAAGTTGATGAAGAGTCTGGAGAGAATAGAAAAGAAGTTGGACCAGGAGAGAGACTCGAGCAAAACCGGGAGTCACCCGACTTCTAAGGGAAGAAGATCAAGAAGTGTTGGTAAACACCATCATCACTCCCAAGGTCACTCCAAGAGGAGGGCACACAGTAGTTCAAGCCCATCTCCTACCAGAAAGCACTGGATATCTAGAGTGGATGAACTGAAGGGAGAAATGAAAAATATTAAGCCTCCAACGTTTGATGGAGAACATATTTAGGATGAAGATGTCGATACATGGTTGCTTGGCATGAGGAAATATTTCCAGCTACATAATTATTCCTCTCATGCAGAAGGAAGAATTGCAATGTATCAATTGAAGGGAAAGGCATCCATGTGGTGGGATCATCTTGTGCAGGTGCAACACATTAGAGAGAAAGATATCACTTGGAAAGAATTCAAGAGATATTTTGAGAAGAAATACTTGACTAAAAAATACTATGAAAGAAAGATGAAAGAGTTCTTTGAACTCAAGCTGGGCAGCATGACCATTGATGAATACGAACGAAGATTTTTGGAATTACTAAAGTATGTTTTGTTCATCAAGGATGAGACTGTCAATAGTCAAAGGTATTTGAGTGGACTGCCACCTTCCATTGGGGACAAGATCCAGTATGATGACCCAAAAACTATGGAAGAAACAATAAGAAGAGTGAAATGCTTATATGAGCAACAAAGAGAGAAGCCTACTTTTTGGAAGGCTTGGGAAGTCAAGAAGAAATTCAAGATGGATCAGAGGAAGAAGGGAACTAAGCCACCTTTTTTCAGAAACATTCCTCAAGCACAACCATCTTTTAGAGAGCCCAAGAAGGTTGAAGTAGGTGGGAAAATGCCAAGACCTCCACCTATGGAATGTTGGGGTTGTAAAGAAAACCATAGGTACAGAGATTGCCCCCACGGAAATGATAAAGTGAGAGTTTTCCACAATGTACAAAAGGCTAAAACAGTGGAGGACATGGGCAGTAGAATGCGAAGGATCTACGCAGACTTGGACAACAAGCAAGTTGAATATCAGTCGCACATGATTGAAGTGGAAGGTATGATTAGCAACCAACCATTTACTATTTTAATTGATTCAGGGGCTAGCCATAGTTATATAGATCCTAAAGTGGTGGAAAGTTTGCAATTGTTGAGAAGCAAACATGAAAAGTCTTGGTTAGTGCAGATGGCTACAGGAACCAAGAGGAAGGTTAGTGAGTTGGTTAAGTCATGTCCTGTGGACATGAATGGACTGAGCACAAAGGTTGAATTGAATGTTATGCCTTTAGGTTCTTATGACTATCTAATTGGGATGGACTGGTTGGACTAGCACCATGCCATCTTGGACTGTCGTAATAAGGAATTCACTTTCCTGGATGAGGAAGAGAATCAGAGAACAATCCAAGGAATTTCTAGAGCTATTTCTATCAGATAAATCTCAGCAATGCAACTGAAGAAGTGTTATAGAAAAGGTTGTCAATTATTTGCATCCCATGTGGAGGAAGCATCTAAGGATGAGATCTCAAATATTGGAGATTATGTGGTACTAAAGGAGTTTGAAGATGTATTTCAAGAGGTACCCATACAACCTCTGAAAAGAGATATTGAATTCTCTGTAAACTTGATTACTAGAGCAATGCCAATGTCGAAAGCTCCTTACAGAATGACTACGCTGGAGATGAAAGAACTGCAACTGTAGCTTGAAGAGATTCTGAAGAAGGGGTATATTCACCCAATTGTGTCACCTTGGGGTGCCCCGGTCCTATTCATGAAGAAGAAGGATGGGATGCTAAGATTGTGTATCGATTTCAGACAAATGAACAAAGCAACTGTAAAGAAAAAATATCCTCTGCCAAGGATTGATGACCTCTTCGATCAGTTGAAGGATGCGAAGATATTTTCGAAGATAGACCTTAGGTTAGGATATCACCAGGTAAGGATAAAGGATGAAGACATCAGCAAGACCTCCTTTAGAACAAGGTATGGTCATTACGAGTTCACAGTGGTGTCGTTTGGGCTGTCAAACGCACCTGTTGTTTTTATGTGCTTGATGAATGGCGTATTCAGGGACTATCTAGACAAATTTGTCATAGTATTCCTGGATGAAATTATGGTGTATTCCAAGTCAGAGGAATAGCATGAACAACATATTAGGATGGTGTTGCAGGTGCTAAGAGAGAACCAACTGTATGCCAAGTTGAGCAAGTGCTTGTTTTATCAGGAGCAGATCCATTACTTGGGGCATATTATTTCGAAGGAAGGGATAGTTGTAGATCCTGAGAAGATTGAGGCCATTAGAGAATGGTCAGCACCAACGAACGTGATAGAATTTAGATCCTTTATGGGTATAGATGGTTATTACATGAGGTTTATTGCATGTTTCTTGAGGATAGCTCACCCTATCACTTCCTTGCAAAGAAAGGAGAAGAAGTTTCGGTGGATAGAGGATTGTGAGAGAAGCTTCCAACAATTGAAGCAACTGTTAACCAGTGCTCCAATCCTGAGGATCACAAATCCAAATGAAGATTTCTTGGTGTGCACAGATGCATGAAAAGAAGGACTAAGAGGAGTCCTAAGTTAGAATGGATTCGTAATCTGTTATGAATATGGAAAGTTGAAAGAGTACGAAAGGAACTATGCAACTCATGATTTGGAGTTGGTAGCCATAGTACACACTCTAAAGAAATGGAGACATTACCTCATGGGAAGGAGGTTTGAACTAATAACAGACCATAATGGTCTAAAGTACTTGTTTGATCAGCCAACCTTGAATGCTAGACAAAGTAGGTGGCTGGAGTTTTTGTGTGATTACGATTTTGATATCAAACATATCAAAGGGAAGGAAAATAAAGTGGCTGATGCACTCAACATGAGAGTGCATGAATTACATGCTACATACATTGGCATGTACCGAACTGATATTAAAAGAAGAATTTTGGAGGCTGCAAATACAGATTTGCAGTACAGGGATTTGGTAGAAAAGATACAACAAGGTAAGATTCCACAGAAAGTGGAGATTTATAAATTGAAAACTGATGGAATACTTCTGTACAAGAACATAATTTATGTACCTAATGTCCAGTATTTGAAACTTGCAATTTTGCATGAAATGCATAATGTGCCTTATGTAGGGCACCCTGGATATCAGAAAACTATGGCAGCAGTCAAGAGCCATTACTTTTGGCTAAGTATGAAGAAAGAGATTGCAGAATAGATCTCTAGATGTATGGAGTTCCAGAAGGTTATAGCTGAGCACATACACCCAGCAGGGTTGTTGCAACCTTTACCCATTCATGAGTGGAAGTGGGAAGTGGTGACAATGGATTTCATCATGATATTGCCTAGAACTGGCAAGCATCATGATTCAATCATGGTGGTAGTGGAAAAGCTTACAAAAGCTTCCCATTTAATTCTGTTAAAGACTACTCACAAGGCAGTAGATGTTGCTGATATTTTTATGAAGGTAGTGGCACAATTGCACGGAATTCCCAAGACAATTGTGTCTGATAGAGACCCGAAATTTACCTCAAATTTATGGAAAGGGTTATTCAAGGGGTTCAGAATGAATCTGAACTTCAGCACAACTTATCATCCTGAGTCTGATGGGAAGACAGAGCGGGTGAATCAAGTGATAGAAGACATACTAAGGATGTATGTGATGGAAAAACCATCTAAATGGGAAGAATACCTACACTTGGTAGAATTTGCTTACAACAATGGGTATCAAGCATTGTTGAAGATGATCCCATTTGAAGATGATCCCATTTGATCCAGTTGATAGGGTAGTAGTTGGGCCAGAGTTGTTCAAGGAAATGGAATAACAAATGTAAAAAATCAAGCAGAATTTGAAAGTTGCCCAAGACAGGCAGAAAAGTTATGCTGATAAAAACAGAACCCACATAGATTTTAAAGTGTGTGACCATGTTTTCCTGAAATTAAAAGCCAATAGAAGTTCTCTGAAGCTGGGAAACTGCACCAAGTTGGAAACTAGATTTTGTGGGCCATTTGAAATCCTAGAAAGGATTGGGCCAGTTGCATATATGATTGCATTACCTGCATCCATGACTGTACATAAGGTATTTCATGTTTCATTGCTTAAGAAATATATACCTGACGCTAATCATGGTATCAATTAGAATGTGATTTAGGTGGAGCAAGAAGGTGTCTTGCAAGTGCATCATGTGCGCATATTGGACCGGAAAAAGAAAACAACTCAGAATCGAGCCATAGGGATTGTAAAGGTCCAGTGGACCTGGTACAGTCCCGAGGACGTGACATGGGAGCATGAGGATGCTATGCGGGTAGAATACCTGCATCTTTTTGAAGATTTTGAAAATCTTGTTGATGTTGTGTAAAGAGTTGCACTAAGGACTGTGCAAAAATAAGGGGAGGGGATTGTAATATCCCCCAGTAGTGCCCCAGTTATATTATGAATTGTAATCATGTTTTGTAGGATGATGAGATAAGTATTGATAAGCTGGTGGGATTACGTGTTTATTAGGTCGAAGAGCCTAAGTGTTAAGGCTAGGAGCTTGATTTTGTATATGTAATTATGCAGATCATTAATATAATATATAAAACATTATTGTGTGCCGACCGACCATGAAGAAAGAGTGATGGGGGACTAAGATTCCACAGTATGGGTAAGGGAGAGGGGGTTGGGAGGTTGGAAGAGGGGCTAATATTGAGGGCTTAAGTCCTTGGGAATAATAATTTATTATTATTCCAAAGTGGTGTGAAAGGTATGTTTTGATCCTAAGTCCTAGGAGAGGCAATGCATGCAGCCCCAACGTGTGCAAAATGGAACACATACTTGACAGAGTGCATATAGTTTCATGGGAAACATGTGTCGTCCCAAGAACATGCAATTTAACCCAAGAATTGAGTCAGGATGGGGGTTCTTCCTCTATTCTGCCATTGATCGTCTGAACTGTTGGAGTCTATGAAAGACCTCTGCTTAGTTTTCCTGTCACACAATCCTGAAAACTAGAATTGGAAGTCACTGGAATCCTTCTCGAGAACCATTTTGTCTCTACACTGGACCTCTACATAGCCACGTACCTCTGAAGCCAAACCACATCTTCTGTGAAACCTGAGAAATTATCTATGCCATGTGTGTTATAACTATGGGTTGTTGTGGCCACATAGTCCCTTAGCTAAGTGTGATTGGCTACCATCATCTGTTCCTTGTTGAGCCTTGTTGTCCTCCTTGTGCTAGAACAAAGCTGAAGAAGTATGTTGTCAGGCATGTTTGAAACACTCTCTCCAGGTGAGAGAGTGCATGAAGGAAGTGAGAACTCTTGGAAGGAGTCCTGTAGCTATCACAAAGCTCAAAGAATTCTGGTCCGGTTTGTTGTTGAAGCCTAAGGCAAGGGAGGTTTAGCAACTGAAGGATTGTCTTGGTGATAGTGAAGGTGTATACTCCTGGGGTGGGACAAGCATTTGGGAAATGAGAGTCTGTGATCATTGGGCATAAGTGGCTCCTGGGAGAGAATCCTTCCTCATAAACTATGTGTCTTCCATTGACCTTGCCTAGCCTAGGATTTCCTTGCCCGGTGGAGCTTAGTACCAACTCAGGGGTGACCTATTGCTGAGAGTGATGAGCAGCGCAATATAAGGCTGGGAGGTTCGTGGAAGGTCTGCACATAGTTGGTGGTGTATTACAGTTTCAAAGATAAGTATCATTTGTGTTTTAATTTTGTACCTAATTAAAATGCATGTTCTATGATACTTGTAATATTATCATGTATTCCATTGCTAGTTTGAATTGTTGTTAATTTTGTTTAAGTCTGTATGACAACAGTAAATCCATGTCAAATGTGTTAATTTGATTTAATGCTTATTATTTATAAATAAAACATGTTATATATTTAAGTATGAGAATGTTTCTTCAAAGTAGCGTTTCTCGACAAGTGGGTTGATGGTCGGGGATGCCACACACAGAATGCATCGGTAAATCATCTAGGTAAGGTTGTACAATGTGCTTAATATCATGAAAAGCATAAGACATAACGTGTTGAAAAGTTGCACCAACATTCTTGAGAACAAAAGGTAGTTTCCGGTATGAGAAGGTTCCCCAAGGGAAAATAAAAGCAGTCTTATGTTGATTCGCAGGTAAAATATCGATTTGATTATACCCGGAGAAACCATCCATCAAAAAGAATATTTCACTCTCGACACAGTCGTCAATGATCTGGTCAACGAAAGGGGTTGGATAATTGTATTTGGGACAAGCCTTGTTGATATCCCTATAATATGCACAAACACAGATTGTACATTGTTTCTTCGTAATCAGAACAATAGTATACATCCAATCAGTCAAAGCAATAGGATAGACAAAATTGGATTTAAGAAGTTTTTCAACTTCGAGTTTAATAGCAGCAACTTTGCATGGATGTACTGGGCGAAGTCTCCATCGAATGGGTTTAGTGTCCAGGTAAGTCTTAATCTCATGTACAACAATATCTGGATCAATTCCAGGCATCTCTTCATAACTCTAGGAAAAAACTTCACAAAATTCTTGGAAAAGAGATTTGTAAATTCATATCTCATCAGCAGAACATGATGCACCAATGTGAACATTTTCCACGACTCTAGGTTTAATCGAAATATCTAGAGGGATGGTGGGTGAAATTTTACCCAAGTTCCCTTCGTACAAAACATCATGTATTGGTTCAGGAACAAGGGAAATAGTAACAATATTAGATAGATTTGAAATCCGTTGGTAACTCCCTATGGTCTTGGGTTCCAGGAAGAGAATAGAACGATGATTACCATTGTCCCATGGGGTATCTTCCATATACATGATTGTCATGATCATTTCATCGGTGTGAAAAACTATGTGAAACGTATCTGGAGACGTGTCTAAGAGAGAATGAGGAGAAGGAGTTTCCGATTGAATAGCTTGATAATCCAATTCCACCAGAATTAAAGGAATTATGCCATCATAACAAAGACATTCGTCAAAGCTAGGTATTATCCAAGGGTCATAAGACTTGGGGATTTCACCAACAATGGTTTATATCATGTTAATCAAAGTGACAAAAGGAGTAGGAATATTGAGTCGTGGAATGGGGAATTTACCTGTTAACGATGAATCCTTTAAAAGACCCACACCGACATTCTCATAAACAGGAGGTGTTTTCGCAATGAAAGACACATTACTAGTATGTGAATCGAAATTAAATACGGTGAGTTGATTGATAGTAACAATTTTTCCTTGGTGAGGGAAACATATCACGTAGAAAAGAGTAGAAACAATTGCATGCATGGAATCAATCCAATTACGACCAAGTAGAAGGTTGTAATCGAGAGGTGCATCAAAGACCTCAACCTCAATAGTAACCACTTTTCCTTCTAACATAATAGACATCGAAGGAAGAACACCATAATGTTTAAATATTGTACCATTAAATGATTTTAGATTATTGTGTGACTCGGTAATGGCAGGAGAGCCAATGGATTTCCAACAAGTGATGGACATGACGCGAGTCGATGCTCCTTCATTAATAATGGTTTGACAAATATTCTTATTTTCCACAATAACTTGTATTTGAAACGCTAATTGAGGAAGAAGCCTTGGAACATGATCTTCCAAGTCAAATATTATCAAGTTCGTATCAGTAGGATCAATTCCACCAATATCCTTTAACAATGCCTTTCGTTGCATAGGAAAACTTTGAAGGACTTGGAGAGTCGACATTGCAGAAGGCTCCTGTGCAAGATCTTCTACAATAATGTAGTTTTGAGTAGCACATGCATGAGGATTAAACATTGACTTACGAACAATGCCCTTAGGATGAGGATGAAGAATTGTATCTATACTCGGTCTTTCAAGATGAAGAGGACTGTTGGGAGGTGAAGTCGATGGACGAGGTTGAACCAATGGAGGTGGTGATAAATCATCAACTTTATCTTTCGAAGGAGAATAATCTTTGGCTCGAGTAGCGACTGCAACTTTGTTCTTTTTGGAGTCACCAATACACATAAGTACATAAGATGTGTTAGAGGGAGAAGGTTGGTCATGAATGAGGTGTCTCGGTCCCTTGTAGGAACTTAATAACCTCAACACATTGTGGACAGTTTTTCGTATAATGATCCTCACCACAAATAAGACAAGGATAATGAGGTTTGTGCTTTTCTTTGTCATCATCATGCTAAGTCTTGGGTTTATCGCATTATTGATTATTATTTTTGTCCTCCTGATTATTACCCTTCCCTTTCTTTTTATTTTGATTTTTACTCATAGGTATAGATTGAACTGAATTAATCTCAGAGGTTTTACCAGGAGAAGGAGTCATAGGAGGAGTATTTTGTACATTAGCAGTGGTACACTTGGGATTGGAATGATTGGCTTGTTTAGACTGAGTATCAGTGTGAAAAATGCTAATCACACCATCAACAACATGAGAAGCTACTGGAGGTGTTGGGGTTGGATTTGTAGACGGGCGAGGAGCATCAAGGATCAATTCATACAGTGTGCCCATTTCTGAATAAACGAGATCCAAATATTGAGCACGACTAATCTCCTACTCTTCAGTGATGACACCACCCATGGAAACTTCACGGGCTATAGGACCAATGAGTGACTTGGTAAACCACTCAGTCAATAGTTGATTAGGAAGGGGAACTTTGATTAAGCGTCTTGTCCTCCTCCACTCGTGAATATGATCAGAAATGTGAGTAGATGAGGATTATTTAAATGAGCTCAAAATTTCGGTTCCTGTCTCATATCAGATCGATAACTGGTAATGAATTAAAAAATACATATCTAAGGTGTAGTGTACCAATTGCTCTGATACCAAATTGTAGCGTGCCAATTGCTCTGATACCAATTTGTAGTGTACCTTTCACTACCCAGGTCCACCCAACCTCTCGATTCACCATTCATTACATGGATTTAAAAACAAATGCATTTAACCAGAATTAAACACACTTAAAACTCAGAGTAAAATATATGGGTACTGCTATAATTAAACAAGCCATAGCATTCATCATTAATTCATTTACACAACGGAAAACATGATAATATATACAGCCCAGTCGTGCCAAGACATGATCAAATCATAATTCAGAATACTTATATTTTAACAGCTGGAGAAATCACCAACCAAGTGCAGGCCTTCCACGAACCTCCCAGACTTAGACCACACTGTTCATCAGCTCAACAGTAGGTCACCCCCGAGCTGGTACCAAGCTCCACCCCCGGGCAAGGAATCTAGACTCAGGATGAGGTTACAGGGAAGACAACACATTCACATTCACCAGGAAGTAGTTCTCCCAGGAAACTCCCACGCTCACTGCCCACAGACCCGCATTCCCCACATGCCTGTTCCACCCCAGGAGAGT
>ML802533.1:156700-169154 GCA_009831015.1 Picea engelmannii | reverse complement strand
AACTGCATGTGTTCCATCCGTACGCCCTTCTCCCACCACTTGGGAAATTACGGGCCCTTCCAAAGGACTTAGGTTAAAATAATGTGCACATGGATTTTTAGGAATAATAATAAAATATTATTCCAGGCCTAAGCCCCCTAGGCCTAGCCCCTAGGCTCCACACTCAGCCCCTTTCCCACCTTCCAGCCCCTAGTTCCTTGCCCCTTCTGTGGATGCTTAGTCCCCCATCACTCTTTCATCGTGGACGGTCTGCACTGGTGGTATTTATATTTTATTAATTGACCTGCATACATACAAGTATATCAACAGGCTCCTGGCCTTCAACACTTAGGCTCCCTGGCCTAACAAAACTCATAAGCCTACAGCTTATACAAAACTTGGCTCACCAGCCTATAGAGCATATTTACAATTCTTTGCATATAACATGATCTGTAACGGGGCTTGGCCTTGGGGAAACTACATAAGGTGTTGAAGTCATTGAAGAATCCTCGTGGAAATTAAATATACCATTTGTTTGTTGAACCCGTCAGAGTTCGTTGGAAAATATGTAATCTAATGGAGTCATACATCAAGGATTTGGATGAACACCAAAGATGGAAAGTCATGACGTGATTATTTGGGTCTTCCCCTGATCGACCGTAAAACTTAGGAATGTCTAATGGTAACTTGGAAGGTATGACCAACCAATAAGGAGAATGAAAGGTAGGATCATTCAAAATCCTAGATAAGTCAGGTAAATCAAAAGTAGCAAGAAACGACAGTTGTCGGTTCACTTGAGGAAATTGGTATTTCTAAGGAGGTAATTCCATAGGTATACCAATAGGACCATAAGCAGTCTATAGATAGTTAGGGTCCTGTCAAATTCGGTGATGGAGGGTTTTGAGTCAAATAGCCAATGTGAGTTGTTTGATTGGGTAATCTTCCTTGGAAAGGAGCATTAGACTGAAAACCTTGACCCCAGGTAGGATTCATAGAAGCTGGATATGGTTTCCCCAGATTAGGGGGTACAAAATAATTAACTTGAGGCGGTTTCCCCCCAGGCGATTGTTGATTTCCTTGGAAAGGAAAATTCCAAGGTTGATACTATATTCTAGGGGTATACTTCCCTTACACTATTTTATGACCCCCAACTTGAGGTTTCCCCCCAACTTGAGGTTGACCCCCAACTTGATATGGCCCCACAACTTGAGGTTGACCTCCAACAAGAACTTGAAAACCAAAAGCGATAGAATGACTTGTGCCTCCAATTTGATTGGAGCTATTGGGGCCAAGACGATTAGATCCTCTAGGTGAATGTGGAGGAGGAATACTAGCCCCCCTTGGAGAGAACCTGGGTAAGTGTAGGAACAAAACTACTGGCAACATTATACCCAGGAGGAACAAAAATATTACCCCTTCTAGATGGATTCTAGGTAGGATTAGCAATAGAAGTATTCAAAGAGAGATAACGAGGTGGAAGTGATAGATTTTATCTAAGTGGAAGTGGTGTTCCAATAGGAGCTTGATTGATTACTGCACTTCTGGTAGAAACAGGTGTAACTTGTGGGACCATGATAGAGATAGCAAGCTGGAGAGGAAGAATTGTATGAGAACCAACCAATAATTGGTCTAAGACTATGACAACATTACTGGTCGTGCTAGTAAAATGTTATTAAGGTACTGTATAAGAAGTGGAATTCACAAGAGTATGTGATTCCATAGGTTGATCATAATTTCTCTGATGCATGTGACTGATTCCTAGTTTTTCAAAAATATCGTGTCCTGAAGAGGTTCTCCAAAGAGAACGGATAGGGCCAGAAGAGATAGGATTAAAATTTCCAGCAGTATGAACCAGATTTCTAAACAATTCACTCTGAAAGGGTAGATCGTCTACACTAGACTCTATGTGAGGTCCAATAGGTGTTCTAGTATAATCTTAAGCAAAACATCTCCCGATGAATTTATCCAGAGAAAAAGTGGATCTCTTACAACACTCAATAACAAATTTACTAGAAGTATGGATTCCTCCAATGGAGTATAACTTCCAATCTCGAAGGCTACGTCGTTATTGACTGCTCCTTCAGGAGAACCCTCTGGTGAGTTAGGAAGGAAAGGACTATATTCTTTTGGATCTTCTGAAGGTAACCCTTGCATCCCACGTGAACGGTGAGGGCTGATGTTGGCCACACCAAATAAAGAATGAAAGAAAGCTATGGCCAACTAGAGAAACACACAACATTCACTAATAAAATCTAGATACCAAACACACAAATAAAACTTCTTATTTCGAAGTCACTAGTTGGTGATGAAATCCAACATCGCAAAATCAAGAAATGAAGGGATTGGGATAAAGCGGGTGGAAACGTTATGTTTATGAACTTCTTAATGGACTTACACCCTGGTGCAAGCTCCCACACATAACCGTGGGTATACCCTCCAAGGAGCCCGAGTGAGTTTGACCAACATCCATTCCAGGTACCGTGAAGACTTTTCCCTCCACAATCACCTCCTGTAAAAGACTCTAAAGATATAGGCCACTAAAGTTACCAATGACGCCAATGATGTCTGGGGAAGAAGTCGACAGTCTGGTCCACGCACAAGGGCAGGGAATCTAATCTTGGAATCAACTCGAGAAGGTCCCCACATGATTTTATTCTTAAGTGACCCCCAATAATACGCGCAATATATACACTAAGACCAACAAAGAAGGGTGAGTAACTCTATCATCCCTAATGCGACCTCGTGATTGACCCTTGTGTTAGAAGGGTTTCCAAGGACAAAATGTAGCAAGTGGATTTGTACTCTCCCTATCACAAGATACTATTGTGTGTTTTGATGCTTTGGAGAGTGTGCCTTACAACCTATTCCAAAGTGCTATCCTAGTTAATGTTGGTGTATAAAATTTCTAGAAAATAAATTTTGCTAATATATTTTAAAATCACATTGTATTTTAAAGGTTGTTATTTACTCAAAAGGGAAACAAAAGTGACACTGATGATTTATTTGACCTTGACCCAATAAGATGCAATAAGAGATGAAATGCAATCGTTTCATTCGATGAACTCTAATTACAATAGGGAGAAGGTTTCTCTTTTCCAAAATACAAAATCTACAAAGCACAATTTCTCTATCTTTGATGATATGAATTCCAAACAACCAAAAGCACTAACTTTTCCAATTTTCTCTTTTCGACAAATATTTGAGTGCAACAATTTTCTTACAAACACTACTAAAAAATAAGAATAAACTTCAGTCCTTTCCTTTTCAAATCAGAATAGATACATAATTCAAAAAAGAAAGAATGGTCTAAGAAGACTAATGAACTCTCAACACTATTCCTGAATCAAACTCACAATGCAAGCAAAAAATGAAATGATAAGAAAACCTTTTGTCGAATGCAAACAAAAATTGTGTCTTGATAAACAACAATCCAAAACTCAAAAGAAATCAAGAACGACTTATCAAACAAGCACCCAGGAAGAAATCCTTGAGATTATGCCCTTGCGATAAGAAGTCAGAAAATAAAACTTGCAAAGCTCATTAAGAAGACTCTAAATCCTTTAAAATCAATCAAATCCAAGATTAAAAGATGTAAAACAATCATTCACCAATGCTAAAAGTTCATCCCAGGAAGTAAAGACAAATCTAGGGAAAGAAAAGAAAATTTGACTGTCACTCAACAATTCCTATAGGAATCGTTGCAGGCTGCAGAAGTGTACAGTGCGACGATCTAGGATCGTCGTAGGCTGTCAGCAAGGCATAGTGTGACATCGTCTCTCTAGTCTACAAAAGCAGAGTGTGATGACATAGAATCGTCACAGGCCGAAAATAGGACAGAGTGTGATGATATCTGAATATAAAGAAAATTTGGAAGAATGACAAAATTTTCTAATGAAATTTCAGGACCAGGGAGTTAATATGGATCACCCATAGACTCAAAGAATGAAATTGATCAAAAGAAGGAAGGCTTAAAGTAAATAAAAAGAAAAAAACAAAAAAATGTCATATCCCCAGTATGGTTGCCAATTTTGTTATCAGACAAATCAGTAAGTGCATACACAAAATAATCTCCCTAACTTCTAGAGGAATATAGAACAAAAAAAGACAGAATACAAAGTTCACCTTAGACTTCATTGTCATATAAACTAGTTCAGAGAAGGACAAGTGGCATATCTTTTAAATGGCATTTGATCCTTGCTAGTGTCGTCCTTGTCGCTCCATCTTTGGATTTGCGGGATGGTGAACCTATTTAAGAAGAACAGACCAACAAAGAGAGAGAACATAGATATATATATTCCAATGAATTCTATGTATAAGATCAAGGAGTTATACAATAAAATCTAAGACACCTTTATAGGGAAGAAATGTATTGCTACATTATATTAAAATGGAAAGTGGAGAATACAACCCATGCCTTGATGTTGCAAGATCCCTGTCAATGGCTCTTTGCTCCAACACACACACCTTTTCTCCAATGCCTTTGATGAATAATATTCACCATCTGACTTAGAGAGCTAAATCAAAACTATCTCAAGTATAATCTATAGAAGAACTCTTCATGTATATGCAAGCCTTTGCAAACCTTAGAGTTTTCCATAAGATATCCCTCTTTATATAGGGTGAAAGAGGGATGGATGAGGAGATTAGGATGATCCCACTAAATTAGAGAAGCAAGTAAAATCCAAACCGATCGAAGGCCAACTCATCTTCTCGAATGTTCCCTTCTAGAACATTCATGAATTTCACTTTTCCCTTGCTTAAGCATCGTCGCACCCTATTCACATGCATCTTGCGACGACCCCGTAGTCCAACGTTTTTGAAACATCTGACGATCAAGCATCATTGCACCCCAAGCATAGAGCAGGGTGCAACGATCTTCCTTGTCATAGTTTTTGAGGGAGGAAAAGAAAACCACTTTTCTCATGGAGAAAGTCTCTTTTAATGTTTTCAGGGAACATGGAAGTGAGTTATGCACATGTCGTCAGTTGATCACTGGGGTGACCAAAATAATGTGTAACAAATGGGCACTTCTTTCACCTGAGGGTTTCCCTCTTTTCATACAATGCTTTGTAGTACTTATTATGGTCTCTATATCACCATGAATTTTCTTAGTATATTGAACAGGAGGGTCATGATTGCCTTCTTCTTCTTCTCCAAATATAAGGGTACTAACTAATGCAAGACTCATTCTAACTGATATCATCTGGTTATAAAAAAAGGTGGTTAGGATCAAACCCCCTGATTTATTCTGCAAATTTTAGATTATACTAGTCAAAATATGAAGCATATTCATCAATCTTAGTAATTCCTCTCAAGAGAAGTTCACTGACTTTCCAAGGAAAAGGAATAAATAGTTTTTTCCTTTTTTCATAAAAAGCGTGTAACCAAAATTTATATTTTCTTGCTACCCCTATAATAAAAAATTTATCTGGCACATAATAAGGAAGGAATATAGGTTTTTCATGAGAACATGAAATCCTAATGATGTTATAATCATCCATTTTCTCCATAACTCCCTTTGTATTTAGATAAGTGAATGCTTCGAATAAAAGTCTAGAAGTATCTTCTCCAAAGAGCGATTTACTGAATTCATACACAAAATCAATATATACTTCATAAAGTTAGTGAATAAACTTTTGTCTCTAGAGAGCCTGATACCACATAGTCACAGGGTCGACCTTTGAATTTACCCTATTTCTAATACTCATGCCTTTAAACATATGGTAGCATGAAATGGAAAATATCAAATAAGAAGCCATGTGGAACTTTTTCTCGTTCTTAAAATTCATTAATTGAGCAAAAATTTCATTAGATATAATCTTCACCCATTCAAAGACAACGTTTTCGTGGACAGTAAAATGTAAAATATATAGAGCAAGCCAAGGGATAGTTGCCACATAATCTTGACCAATGATTCTTATAAAAGGCCAAACAATTTATCGATAAGGGTCTTTCAAAGAACTGACCTGAATTCTGAATAAGTCTTGTGGTATTGTTGTAGGGTCTTGCAAATATTCATGTAGGAGTTTTATTCCATTATTTCTTACCTTTAGAAAATTTCTAGCTTTGTCTCCTTTGTATGTTATATTCAACTCTGGTAATTTCAACATTTTCTTGAAGATTGAAGGTGCCAATGAAATAGGGGAGTCATTCTGTAGTGGAATTGTCCTTCTTTTATGAACAAATTTGTCTATGCACCAAGTGATAATATCTTTGCAGTTGAAAACGTCAGGAACACAACTAGCCAGGGATATCCCTAACGTCCAAACATTATTGTTGTCTCTGTATGGAAATGTTGAATAATACCAATATGATCTCTACCAGTGGTAATTGTGATATTCTCTAGCAAATAGATTCAAAGTATCCCCATAGAATTGTTGTTTTCTCTCGGCCATATTTACCAGGTTGATGAACTTCTTCGTAATATTGCTTAGAGAAATGATAAAATATCACTCAATAATACTTGAATCATGTTTTCAATGGAAGAGTTATTATGGAATAAATATAATTTCTTTGAGAAAAATGTCATTAATAATGTGATTTTCAAAACTCAATTTTAGCAGTTAAGTATATAGTATCAGAATTAAATTTAACTCGAGAAGTGTGAAAGAAATGGAACACATCATGGCGGGGAGTCGGGGAAGAAGAAATATTCAAATAAAACTGCAAGTCCGCCAACCCGTGAAACCGTCATGAAAGGAAAGACGGTTAAGTGTTAGTACCTCTTGAACGAAATTATAAAAATGTAAAGATACATAATTACAAGTCGGTGGGGTCATGAGTCCACAAGTTTGCGATAAAATAAAAAGGAACTAAGTGTTGGTAACAGGTTTATGGAAGAAATAAAGATATACCATGAGTCTGCGAGTCCACCAACCCGTTAATCCATGAATATAATAACATGACTAAATATGGTAGAACATGTAGGCTACGGAAAAGAGAAGTGCAAATTGTATGACATGGAAATCTTATAGGACCAAAACAAGCTTAGAAGAAGAAATTTTATTTATGGAAGAGTGAAAGAAAAGAAAGGTATAGGGATCAAAAACTCTTCTATGTAATGATCACTTTCAAATGCATCAGCCACTAATGACAGTTTACACATCCGCACCATGGCCCTTATCTTAGGGTTTAACTTGTACACAAAATGATATGCTTGTCATTGATCGGTATCAATGTATGAGATGTACTTGACTAACTCTATGAACATGATTTCATACTCTTCCACAATTCGATTTCCATGACTTAGAGCATGAAATTATCCTACCTGTTGTTCCTCATAGTAAGCAGGAAAATATTTTCTCTAAAACCTTTCCTAAAAAATATCCGAAGAGACGGTGTCTAGAGTAAGGTGCAACTGCCTCTCCAGATTACCCCACCAATTCAAGTCACTGTCTCTAAGATTAAATATTTGTATCTTGGCCTTTGATGTGGAAAAACAGTATCTCAAGGAGAAACATCTTATCATTCCTTCCAACCATGCCTCTGCACATTCACTTTCATGACCCCTGACAAAATCTAGGAGTTTTATTTTCTATAGTTCTCTAGTGATGTACCCTGGTGGAGGTCCTCTCTCTGAGTCCCTTGACCCTTCTAGGTTACCCACTCTTAATGGAGTGGGATCCACTTCCACATATGTTGACTAGCATCCCTTTAATGTCTCATTGATAACCTCCAAAGAGCGCAATATGAGATCTAGTTCAGGTGATAGTGGTGGTGGTGTTGGCGTTGGTGGCCCTTGAGACGATGCCCCTTGGACCTGATTTCCTCAAGTTCTAACCATCTTGAATAATTGGATCTGCATCAAACCAAGTGTTTATCAGGAAAGGGTTAGGGCATTCTAGGTTTAACTCATACTATACCTGTAAACATAGGTTTAGGCGTAAGTTTCTTTATATTTGTCTGTAAACAAACATTAGTCCCATAAGGTAAGTGGCTAAAGGTTAGGGTCAAAATTCTCTAATCTTGGTAACCTTGTACAAGTATCCTACCATCTCTATAGTGGTGCGAGGTGCTCACCAATTACTCTAACTTACCTCTTTGGTGTGCGCTAAATATACCAATTCCTTATAGATTTTTGGAATGAAGTAATGCGGTTGTATAATGTTGATTAAATCTATCCATTATCATAGGTTAAACCTATTAACCTATGTTTAAATTAATCATATTTAACATTATAATAATGTTAATCAACAATTTAATGTTATTTAAGCATAGAGGGGCTTCCGCAGTGCAACATATTAGATATCATTTTCAGGATTAACTGTGTAGTGTAAGTCATTAATCTATGACCCATATCCATGAGTATTAGTCTCAACTGACCAACAATTCTCATGATTTGAATAGTCCACTTACCACTCATTGCATCGGGTGATGCTAAGAGGGGTGAAGAAATGAGATTGAAACCAACAAAATGAATCACATAGCATCAATCATCACTTCTGTGGCTTGCACTCAGTAACCAGGACTTCCCAAGTGGTCACCCATCCCAAGACGCCTTTGGCTCAAGTGCGCTTAACTGTGGAGTTTTCCCCACAATCAAGCCCACTTAGCTTGCTACCCCATTTGCAAAATCTTAGCAAGTATTGTGCCTTATGAACTATCCAGTTAGAGTTCCCTTCACTCTTATTATTTAAGCATAGAGGGGCTTAAGTAGTGCAACATATTAGATATCATTTTTGGGATTAACTACATAGTGTATGTCATTAATCTATGACCCATATCCATGAGTATTAGTCTCAACTGACCAACAATTCTCATGATTTGAATAGTCCACTTAGCACTCATTGCATCGGTTGATGCTCAGAGGGGTGAAGAAATGAGATTGAAACCAACGAAATGAATCAGATAGCATCAATCATCACTTCTGGGGCTTTCACCCGGTAACCAGGACTTCCCAGGTGGTCACCCATCCCAAGATACCTCTGGCTCAAGCGCGCTTAACTGTGGAGTTTTCCCCACAATCAAGGCCATTTAGCATGCTACCCCATTTGCAAAACCTTAGCAAGTATTGTGCCTTATGAACTATCCAGTTAGAGCTCCCTTAATACTCATGGATATGGATATGGGTCATAGAGTAATGACTTACACTACGCAGTTAATCCCAAAAATGATATCTAATTTAATGTTAATCGCTAAAATTAACCTTATTATTAACCTATGTTTAAATTAATCATATTTAACATTATAATAATGTTAATCAACCATTTAATGTTAATCACTAAATTAACTTTATTATAATATATTTATTATATGAAAATAATGTAATATTTTAATATTACCTTTACTTTATTTTAATATTATCCTAAGTGTAATAACCTTAATATTAAAATTAAAAATTGTCGTGAATAAAATATGTATCTTTTACAATAAACTATATAATACTTTTCATAATTATCATTACTATAATATAATATAATACAATATTGAAAATACTCCATTTTATTTACTTTAATCTTTATTGTTTATTATAATGTACTTTATTTCTTAGATAATAAATAATGAAAATTATGTAATAACCTTAATATTACAATTCAAAATGGTGATGAATAAAATATTTATCTTTTACATTAAACCATATATAATTATCATTACGATAATATATATATGAAAATACTCCATTTTATTTACTTTAATCTCTATTGTTTATTATAATGTACTTTATTTTTTAGATAATAAATAATGGAAATTAAAGTAAATAAAATAAAATAAAATAAAATTTTAAATAAACTACTAAAATTACATTATTTTTTTTTTTAAACATTTAATAACAACAAAATAAAAAATAAAATAATAGAATTTAGAAAAAACGTTGTGGGGTTTTAGGTAGCGTGCGGCCTTGCATGAGGCTCACGTGCCTTTCCACAATTTCGAAAATAAAATAAAGAAAAAAACCACTGAAACCCTACACTCTACACTCATTTGCATGACAGAGGTTTTGTCTGCGCGCAGAGGGGTGAGGGTTCTAAGGTTATGCAGGTTCATCAACATGCCCTGGTTTACCACCAGAATGCCCAAGTATTCATTTTTTTTTTCTTCTCCTTAGAGCTCGACTTGCTCGACTTTTCTGCTTGTGGAGGTTTCTCAGTTCAACCGAGGGCAGGGTTTATAAGTGTGGCTCACAGTTCGCCTTAGCTCGGGCGTCTCCCTGTTTCATGTATTGATCGGAAAATGCATAAGTTCAAATCCCATTCTTGACAGTACCGTGGTTTCTTTTCCATTTATCAGTTGGTCTTGATGTGGGTTGGAGTCCATTGTGGTTGGTTTTGTGCGGGAATAATAGTGTTGGCATGGGTATTGGATCTTTCTTTCTCACAACTCTGTAATTTATGGATTCCCCAATGTGGTTTTTAGGGTTTATGATTTAATTTTTTTTTAGGGTTTATGATTTAAGTTTTATGGGTTATTTATTTTATTTTTGTTTTTTTAATTTTAATAACATGGCGTTGGGCTTTAAGCTTTTGGCCTGAGTTCATGGATTGATGGTAAAATTTCAATTTCCTTTACAAATTGTTTGTTCTTGGCACATAAAATTTTGTTTTGGGAGTGTTCTTATTAGTCCCTAACGAAGGCCACTCTAGCTATTGATTTCCTTTACTTTGACTTTGAATACTAATATTTCTCTCCTTTCTAAAAGACTATATAAGGCAAATGTAATAGTTTTTTTTTTAAATAATTAAATTCATTTTATTTTATTGAAAAGGTTATATTTACCAACAAAGTTGATCTCTTATTGCCGAGATGCATATTTTCCCTGTTATGCAACCTAAGACAACCTAAGGCAAAGTTTTCCTAGATGCATATTTTCAGTTATGCAACCTAAGTCTAAGTTTTTCTAAATGTCTAAGTCTAAGTTTTTAGGGACATGCATATATGTCAGGGCTTTAAATTGCTTTAAATTGTTATTAGGTTGCTTCTTCAGAACTTGCGGCCACTACCTCTGCTTCCATCCATCGCCTCTGCCTCCACTTCTCCGTATCCATCGCCTGTGCCTCCACTTCCTTCACAACTTGCATCGACCGCCTCCAGTTCACTTTCTTATCACTTAAAGAGAATCTATCCATCTCTTTTACTTGAATCAACAAAATCTATCCAACGCTTTTACTCGAATCAGGGAAGATCGACTCGAGCTCTCCTTTTCAGTTGCAGCGAGTTTCTGTTTCTTTCCTTCGAGCGAAAGCACAAGGGCCTAACTTTGATTATTATAATTCAGAGATGGAAATCTGGGTGGGAAGGGAATCACATCATGCACACAAACACCATCACTAGGCTTTCACTGCTGAGATGAGATACAAAAAGACATGCAAGAAGGATATTTAGAGGGAGTTCGATGTGGGAACTTTCTTCCATTGTTGGGTATGTAATGATTTCTCTCACTATTTTTTGTTTCCTTTGAATCTTACTATATATATATATCAAACAATAACCAGGTTGACCAGTAAAAATGCTTGTTTCAATAAGTCCTAAGGTAAAGGTACTGTAGGTTTGGTTTGAGGGCTATTTGTCTTTGGTGCTCGAACTATAATTTTTCAGTAGGCAAATCGTTGATTGAATGCATTTAAGTTCCTTCCTCAATCCTTTCATCCATATCCCCCTGTACCAATACCAGGCACCTTCACACCACATTTCACACCCCTTTTTACTCCTCTCTTTGCAAGGAAACCACCCTTAAAACCGCCTCTCCTTTCAGTCTAGAGACTTTGTTCCTCTCCTTATCAGTCGAGTCACTTAGCTTACCTCTCCTTTCAGTCGAGTGACTTAAAGAAGGCGCAGGACCAAACCAATCTGATCTTACCTGAGTTATTAGGTTCGTCGGCTTGTGATTGCTTCAAAGTCTACGTGTCAGGAGTGAGATTGTTGGATCTGAAGGAGTACAAAGAGTACTTGGTTAAATAGAGGGACATATCATACGAGAATAGTACTTGGATTTTAGAAGCTTGCGAGGGTGGTGGTTTGAGGTAAACTGGCTAGGGATATGCATCTGGTGGAACTGTAATTAGATCTGTGATTTTAGCCAGTCACCTAAAGAGAATGTTAGTTCAATACCCCAACCCACCGAGAAGCCCTCTTGGATTGAATAAGTGCGTTAACCTATATAATCACACTGTCTATTGCTGAAGACAGTTAGCCGCAAGATGAAGTACGTTTGATCCCGGTGAAAATTAATTGTATTATTTCAGTGATCCAGGTGGATATCGGTGGCCACCCACCTTCTCCAACTGGCCCAAAGCATGTTTCTGGCAATTTTGGTAATTTACTATTTTTAGCAGGTTTTAACTTCCGGGGCCATTTTGAGGGTCCAAATGAAGGTTTTTCGAGATAGAGGTTCTCATTGATAGCCAAAGGCATGATTGAGCCCCCAAAATGAATCTCCTCGATGATACCTTTCCAACGAGCTATCACACGCCTAAAACGGAGATCGTATGCAAAAGTTACGACCCCGGGAAGTTGATGTACTCACTTACCCAAACGGGGC
>ML802533.1:132245-156650 GCA_009831015.1 Picea engelmannii | reverse complement strand
AGCTGCCACCATTCTAGCGAGTCTTTCACTCTGTATTTTTATAGTCTCTGTACATTTCTCTGATTAATAGAAATCGTGTATTACTGTATATCTGTGTTTATGGTTGCGTCTCTGATACATTTCTGTTATATTATTGAATATCTTCAATATCTCTGTACATTTCTTTATTATATCTCTGCTCTCATTTCGTGCCGAAAATAATCTGGATCATTCAGTCAGAAGTGTCTTCAATTCTATTGCATTAAGGTGGTTTCAAAAGAATAGTCCCATAACATCTAATCCTCAAGGTTCAGTGCCCTATAAGCGAATGAGTTAATTCTTGAATGGCCCTAACTCTTTATTAAGCAACTGATTGTTTATGGCAGCAATTTGAAGTGCTAGTTCACCACTCAGTCGAGGCAAAACGAGCTTCTACGCTCAGCTTTCTATGACCTATGATTAGCAGGTTGAAACATAAAGAAGTTATTACCACCGTAAAGTATAAGTGGCATGACATGTTCCTTCTTTCACTACTGAATTCAAATTGTTTTATGTGCAGATTATGGCTAAGGGAAAGAAACCATCGCCACCGGACCTGCCTAGCGAGAAGGGATAAACAAGGGAGGGATACAACCAACAATTCCATGTTCATATCAAGACCAAGAACCACCGTACAAGCTGGACTCAACCGGGAGACTTTCACCCACTGCATAGGGATGTTGGAGGATCGGGAGGTGTGTGTATGGATGGTAGTTAGTCATTAGACAGGATCATAAAGCCTGAGTGATCCAATAGCCACTGAAGGGGATCAAACACACACATACATAAAGGACATCCTTTCCTCCTTCTAAGCATCTATCTCTTTTACAGGATCTCATTTAGCGGTATATAGGAATTCGAGGGAATGGTGGTCATATGGATTGTTAGGGTAATGGAGCCAATCTAGAAAGGTTTGTTAAGACACCAAGTTGTGAGTTGATGGCCCCTATATGGGGGAGTGCCTTTTGTTCCCACCAGTTGTCTCTGAGATATATAATCCCTTCCTTATAATATCACGTCCATGGAGTCATTAGTCGACGTTGAACATGGACTTATCTCATATGGTGGAAACTTTCACTCTATCTATTCAGCCTCTATAATTCTCTTGCTACTTTGGTAAGTGTTCTTATCTAGATTACAATCAATACCGAGGCTAAACAGGCTTAAGAAGCTAGCTAGTCTAGGGTGCTATGCCCAAGAAATGGGAGGGTGTTTTCCCACCTGAAGAATGAAATGAACATGAACTTACTAATAAATGGGAAACACCAACTGGAAGCTCCACCGGATGCAAGCCCCTATACCGGATGCCCCAAGAAGGTTATTCCTCCAGAAGAAATCATTCACTTGTTACATTTATATATAATTGGCTGGATTTATTTGATTGCGTTGCTTGAACAACCCTTGGTAGACAAGGCATATCTTATATATTTCATAGACCCGGCATATCGAATCTCCAACGCCACCATAGCTGGGAGGGAAGACAACCTATAGCCATGATCCCAACTTTTGATGGATGGGAAATTGAGCTTCTAATTGACGGTAGTATACCTAGTGGAACTGTAGTTTAATTTAACCGATCCAATAGGCACCAATTCAACTTAACGACAGCCTATTAACTATTAGATGTAGAGGCAGCTGCAACATAAGGTATGTCTAGCCTTATTTTTCGGACATGGCCCCTCTAGATGATTATTATTCTAGTGTGGGCTTGTTCCTATTGGACCTCTAATACATAAAATACAATATACAAAAACTCTATTCAAAGCACCAAGAAAACAACTCAGAATACTGGATCAAAGGATCTTACTCAAATATTTAAGATATGAAAATGGGAGGAGAAATTTGAAAGACTCCATTTCATGTGGAATTGTTTGAAATGGGTCCATCTTTATTTCTTCATTTACAAGTCGCCATTACCAGATCATGGAATCTTCCATGAACTCTCATGGTTTCCAACAAATGTAATATAAAGAAATATGTACCATAACACCTTCATAAATAGAAATTGCTATGTAATGATTGGACTCCATTGAAATCCAGAGAACTCCATATCCATGGGACAGAAATGCCTGCAAAATGATTGAATTGAATAACACATGAATAATTTTAACATTTAAGGATTGAAATAAAGAAAAACAATACAATGATTATAAATTAATGAGTTGTAGTGTAAAATATATACTCCTACACTGAGAGTGATGAGGAATGTTTCTGCCACAACTTTCAATGGATTTCAACGAGGCTAACCAACTTGGGTACATTGATGAGCACTACAATTTGAGGAGAACAATGTAGAGATATGTTGAGAATGTCCAAGGTTGTTGATCAAAGATGTTCGTGAAGAAAGGGGAAGCCGAGTCAACATAAACTTTCTCTGTGTGGACCTGGTCTTCATAATACTGAATATTGCAAGTTCGAACCTGCAGGAGCCTTAATAAATTATAGGTGCCGACCACTAGGGGCTATAGGCGCATTTATCAACATCGTACTTCTGCTAACAGACATTTGTTTGACTAGCCCATACCACGTTGCAGTTACAAATTTCAAGTTGCTAGCTAGTTGTTGCCAGAGCATTGTTGTTATTAGGTAACTTCACACCACGTTTCAATTACCACTTCTAGGTGTTGGTTGATAGTGGGACCTAGTCCTAAAAAAATCCACTTATATTTTATAAAAGAAGCTAGGTAGATTTCTCACAAAAAATGAATGTCCGGGTATGCATTTGCCGATTCATATGGCATTCACCATGTGGAGAAGCGTGATGATTTCTTGAAAACCTGTACCCTTATCAAATTCAATTTCAAATTCAGAAGAATGTACAGTCTGAAGGTCTGGATCATGCAAGTTCATATTAAATCTTTTCTCAGAGGTCAAGGGATCAAATCCCAAACCTATGCTGAGGTTTTTCTGCTAGCCAGTCTAGGATCCTATTAACTCTAATGAGATAAAAAACAAAAATGAACAAGAAGAAGAACCACATGGAAATCATAGCGAGGAAGAGAAGGAGGATGAGGAGGGCAGAGAATATGTTAACTCAGAGACTGGTGAGAGAGGAGGTCCTAGAGGACCAGAGCCCACCAGGTACGGTGACTGGGAGGAAGGTGGCTGCTGCAGTGATTTTTGATAACCCAAGGCAAATAATTCTTTCCAGTTTATAGGGTTTTAACTGCTTTTTGTTCAACTGCTTGTATTACATCTGTTCAACTGCTTGTATTACATCTGTTCAACTGCTTGTAGGTGCAGGTTTTCTTGGGAACAAGGTGGCTGGGCACAGTTAGGGTTTACTTTTATTCATGTTGCGACACATTTAATTCAATGGGTGTGATTGTGCCATGTTCTCATTTTGAAAGCAACTAGTTTTCTTTGCACATGCTCCAAGTGATGTGGTTAAGATAGGTCGAAATGAAGTATTCATACTTTGGTAGAAACACAAACGTTAATGTTAGATTGGTGGTTAATGTTAGTTTGGTGGAAAGACATTAATCATCATAGCATGTTTTTAGATATAAATCATCTGGACTATACAGTATATACACTCTGTAGAAGTAGGTCGCCCCACTAATCACGGGCGCTCTGTGCTAAAGTTCTGGATTGAGTAGAGATCTCGTGATACATAAATAACATCCATGTAGTTTACAGATATATATTTATAGTTACAGGTAGGTGGCTATGCAGAGTTAGTGTTTACTTTTATTGATGTTGTGACCATATTTAATTGAATGGGTGTGACTGTGCCATGCTCTGATTTTGAAAGTAGCTAGTTTTGTTTTTCCATGTTCCAAATGACTCAAGACCTGACTAATGGTATTGCCCCCCTAAATTCCAAATACACGATGGAATTATCCTCTTTCCAATACACTTCATCATCCTGTTTTAGATGAAGGAAATTGACCTCTTCTGGGCGAAGGATTTGACCCATACAACAATCAATATAAATATAGTGATGTGTGAAGCAAACAATGAAAAATAATGTTGTATTTATCATTCTAGTGATTTAAGCGATGGTGATAATGCCCGCCACATATCAAGATCAAGTGGTAGAGTGAATGAAATTGTTCAACTTGGTTGCAGGCAAGAGTGAGTGTAGTCTACCTTGCAAATCCCTTGCTTATTTCTTTGAGATTGTGAGGTCCATATAGTGTTGTAGGTTTCTAATGAAGATGTGTTGATGATTGTGGTGTCTGTAGTGAATTGGTTATAGTAAGTATTGCCTTTGTCCTTTATGGTGTCCATCCATTGTTAGTTTTCTTGTGGTTCTGGATGGTGTTGGTCTTGCCTTGCTAGCCCATTGCTTCTTGTGCATTTGTCATACTGAGGTCTTCATGGTTGTAGGCAGTGTTGGTCTTCTCTTAATATCCTAGAATAAATGGTGCAACTGACAAAGGAGAAGAGGAGTTACCATATCTCACTTTCCTTTCCAACTGATGTCTATGGATCTCCAACTAGATTTGCAAGGAGATATCAAACAAGAAGCGTCTCTGTCATTGTCTTCTTTTGTTTTTTGTTTCATGCAATAATTGAATTTCTATTACACGTACTATGTAAACATAGCACAACAAAGAATTAATCTTTTGTTATTAATATAGATTGCAGGTCATGGATTGATTCTAGTTCTAGTTCAAATGCAATAGGAGATGCTTACCTCTATACCTCTGCCCCTGTTGGATTTACCTTTGTCTTTGGTGCTTGCTCCTATGCCTCTTGATCCCACCCAGCCATCGATAAACTTCAATGGAACTTAACTATTCATTTAATTCATGGTCTTATCTTAATATTCTCACAAATACATACCCTAACGCTCTTGGAGGTCATGGTTTAGGTGACCAAAGCAAAGTAGTAGTCTAAACAAAAAGAATATACAGGGTAACTTGCCGACATGTTCCATCTACAAGTCCGAAAATTGCGAGGTTGTTACATAAAATCGTGATTTCGATTGTCATTTCTACAAATTCAATGATCGATACTAAAATAAGTAATATAAAAATTGCACATGGAATCTATGCCAAGGATACGACTGCCTCCATTAGCAGAACTCCTTTCCAGACAAAATACGTTCAAAGACCTGGCCTGTTTATTTTTTAAATCCCAACAAATCTTCAAATCACCCGTGCACCCAAAACCAACAAATTTGAATTTGATAGAAAGAGGTGCGAACAGAGCTGCAAGGTTGTAGGAACATGAGGATAAACAAGTCAGGTTCATCATTGGAACTTAAATGTGTGCTCCCTAACCTGCAACCTTCCCTTGTTTTAATGACTCAGGCTCTTGGTTTATGCCATGGATTTCCAGTGGTATGTCTATTTATCTCCACTTGATCTCTACACCATTTCCATTTTTGCAGTGCAATTTCTCTTACACATAGAGTGGGCCATGTTCCCAGCCTGGTGGTTAGTCCATGAGAGGTGCGACGGTTAGTCCAAAACCCCTAGTCCACGAGAGGTGTGGTGGTTAGTCCAACACCCCCCCTCCGAAGTAACACGAGGGAATTGAACCTGGGCCAAATCTCTAATACCATGTTAATATTTTCCATTACACCAAAACCCGTAGGTGTTAGTAAACTTCCAAATCAACATCACCTTGAGTGGGTGGTTAGTCCCATGTTCCCAGCGTGGTGGTTAGTCCACGAGAGGTGTGGCGGTTATTCCAACACCCTTAGTCCATGAGAGGTGCGACGATTAGTCCAACAAATGAAGGATCTATGCAGGCCTATCTATGGACTAGATAATCATTCAATGAAATATCATAACAATATACTAAATACTAAATGATTAAATCACAATATCATAGAAAGAAGAAAGAATTGTAATTGCACAAAAATGTTGCGTTCACTGTGATCAACCTTGATCTTTATAACAATACATGGCCTCATATAACAAACAATTAGATGCTCCTGATTGAACGCTTACAACAATTGATTTTAGAAAACTACTCATGCATTTTGCATGCATTATTTAGTCAGAAAATCTATATCTGAATACTAACCAACACAAAAGAAAATTGTAAATAAATTGCATCATGTCAGATGATTGACAAGACTGCATCAATTACCAACATACTCCCCCTTGATGCTGAGAGGGCTCACAATCTGATCTCGAAGTTTCAAAAACTGGACTTTAACAACTCCCTTAGTGAAAATGTCTCCAATTTTTTCTTGAGTCTTTATATATATTAGTTCTACTTCCTTCTTTTTCACAAAATCTCTAATGAAATGATACTTTAAATCAAAATGTTTTGTCCTGTTATGATGGATTGTACTCTTGTCCAATTTGATGGCACTAGTGTTATCACAAAATATCACTGTAGGATGAATTTGCTTCTATCCAATTTCTTCTAGAACTTTTCTAAGCCATAATGCTTGTGTACCTGCTGAGGTGACTGCAACATACTCTGCTTCTGTGGATGAAAGTGAAACTATACTTTTCTTCTTTGAGCTCGAAGTAATCAACCTCGAACCAAAAGAGAAACAATTACCATATGTAGACTTCCGGTCATCCAAACTACCTCCCCAATCAGAATCACTAAATCCAACAAGATTAAACCTTTCAGAAGTGTAGTAATGAATACCAAAATTTAGAGTTCCTCTCACGTACCTCAAAATCCTCTTCGCTTCCTTCATATGTATTTCAGATGGCTCTGTCATGTATCTTGAAACAAGAGAAACTGAATAAGCAATATCAGGTCTTGTGTGGGTTAGAAACATCAAACTTTCAACTATACTTCTGTATGTTGCCTCATCAACTATTTCAGCACCATCATCTCTACACAACACAATTCCATGAGCAGTTGGAGTGGAGGCTGGTTTACTATCTACAATATCAAATTTATTCAACATATCTTTTGTATACTTTGTTTGACAAATGAAAATTTCATCATCATTTTGATAAACCTCCATACCTAGAAAATATTGCATGAGACCCAAATCTTTCATCTCAAATTCATTCATCATAGAAATTTTGAATTTGTCCTTCATCTTAGAAATACTACCCATATATAATAAGTCATCAACATATAGGCTTACAATAATAATATCATAACCTTGTTGTTTGTAGTAAAGTGTAGGTTCACTTTTACTTTTATTGAAGCCACTCTCTTGAAAATATCCATCAATCCTAGCATACCATGATCTTGGTGCTTGCTTAAGGTCATACAAAGCCTTCTTCAACTTGTATACTTGATGTTCTTTTCCATGCACTTCAAAACCTTGTGGCTATTCCACAAACACTTCTTCTTCTAAGTACCCATTCAAAAAGGCACTTTTCACATCCATGTGATGAATGCTCCATTTCTTCTGAGCTGCTAATGAAATCATCATTCTAATAGTCTCTTATCTTGCTACTGGTGAAAATGTTTCTTCATAATCAATTCCATACCTCTGTGTGAAGCCTTTAGCAACTAATCTTGCCTTGTGTATTTCAACACTCCCATCACTATTGTACTTAGTCTTGTAGACCCATTTAGTACCAATCTTTTTCTTGTCATGTGGAAGTTTTGTAAGCTCCCAAGTATCATTCATGTGAATAGAATCTATCTCTTCTTGCATTTCTTGCACCCAAACCTCATTAGTACATGCATCTTCAAAACATGATGGTTCAAAATTAGCCTTGGAAAGTAAAACAAAATTTACTGTCTCATCTATTGGATTTTCTTCATGTGCTGGACTTTTACTCCTTTGATAAATGTCACTTAATCTTCTTACCTTCCTTGCAGAATTTGAATTTGATGTTGGGCTTGCACTTGGAACTGAAGAATTAGATGAGGGGCTACTTGGTGGATTTGTAGCACTTGGAGCTGAAATATTAGTGGGCTGCTCATTATCAATATCATCAATAATATCCTTATCCAAAATAGATTTAGACATATCATCATGGCATTTTTTATGACCATAAACTCCCCCTTCATAAAAAATTACATCTCTTGACACAACAATGCTATTAGTGAGGGGATTATACAACCTGTAAGCCTTACTTTGTTCACTATATCCAACAAAAATGCATAAGTCATGTTTTGGATCTAACTTTTGTCTCTTTTGATCAACTACATGGACTGTAACAACCCTAGTTAAATAGTTGCTTAAGGTTTATCAAGTAAAGTTAATTAAATAATTAACTGTCCTAATGTGTATTAGTTAAATAATGATTATTTATTAATAATATTAATTAATTATTGTTTAATATATGTTGATTGATTAATTGATTGATTAATTAACACATTTAATGTTTGGGTAATGAATTAAAGGCTTAATAAATTTTAATTTATTATTAGAAAACTTTACGTATGAAGAGATAAGGCATTGAATGGACGGATAGGGTATTGAATGGAGGGATAAGGTATTAAATGGAGGGATAAGTTGGGTGGCATTAAATGAAGGTAGGAGGCAGTGAATGGGGAGGAGGATATGAAGGGGCAGAGGCATTCGGGAGAAGGACTTTTGGGGAAACTTTGGGGAAAGGAAGCTTTTTCTGAGATTAGGACTGTGTTTTCTGGTTTGTATTTTTCTGGTTTGGAGTTTGGGTGGACTGTTACAGGGGTGCATTGGTTGTTGGGATTTTTGGGCTCGGGGGCCAGAAATCCTCACGGAATCCTGGAGCTAGGGAGCCGAATAAGCTCTGTTCCTAGCTGGCAGGGGGGGAAGATTCGGTTTTGGGCAGAGTTTGGGCAGAGCAGCAGCAAGGACAAATAGAGATTGGAGAAATAGCATCAGACAGAGGTATGTATTTTCATGATTACACTGTGTTAGGTGGTTATCATTGAGTTGCTGAATATGTTGTGTTATGTGATTTATTTTCATGTTGTTAATAAATTTAATTTTTGCTAAATAATAAATGGTTATACGCTAATGATTAAATTGTACAGGATAACATTTATCTATTCTCTATTTTTAAATTGTGTTTTACAAGGCTCTATGGGAAGAGACCTTACACATGGTATCATATCCCTGGTTTAAAATCTGGAGCCAAGGGCCTACCTACCCACCCAGAAATTTAAACAAACCCCACCTAGAAATTTAAACTTCTTTTTTTTGTTATATTGAAATCAGCCTTGAAAACCTGCAACCTGAAAACCTTGAAAGAGGGGCCTTGAAACCCTTTAATCAGATATAAATCTAGGCCCAAGGGCCAAGCTCAGACTCAAAGATCCAGCACTAGCTCCACCTAACCTGCAAGCCAAGCACACAATTATTTTTATTTATATATACAGATCTATTTAAATATATATAAACAATATACCTCTAGGTGGTACACTTATCAGGGATTTACAATTAGAGCTAATTTTACAACATAGACTCCATTCCTCTAGTCTTTAACCTCTACATCGGAAAACTCGAGCTGCAACTTTTCGGCTGTGGGAAAGTGTGGGGAGAAAATTTTATTTGGGTACAATGTTTTTCTTTTGTGGGACGCAAATTTTCAACGGTTGGCAGAGTTTTACGATTGCGGTTGTTTCAAACTTTTTTTAACTATGGGCAGTCTTTTCCAGTGGTAGAAAATTTACTTTTATTTTGGCTCATATATTGTAAATCTTGGAATTGAAGATACATGGAAAGTTCTCAAAGTCAATACCCCTACCCTGTATATTCAAATTAAAACTAAAGATACTCGAGAATTATTGAAACTTGAATAAGAGAATCACTCTCGGATCTTTACTCATTTAAACAAAAACTTTGACAATATATACACCTGTGCAGTCTGAAGAACAGTCTAAATCTAGATACTCAGCTCTTATGGTCATTTATGATAAACCAAATTAGCAGAATCTCCCAAGCATAAGAATAATAATTAATTGCATAACAACTCTTTAGAAATAAGAGAATATCATAATATCTCCCAATTACACCAAAAACTAACAATATTATATAATCTTATACTATTTATATGTATTGATTCTCACTCACATCTGTATTTTGCAATCGCTGCCAATTGTTTAAGCAAGCTTTGATATAAAGCACATAAGATCACTGAACTAATCTCTAGTGCAGTATGCTTCCTCTGCTGGATGTATTGTGCCCAAGTCGAGCACCAAGCTACACGAAGAATCGAAAGGGGTACATCTGCAAGTTATTATTAATAGTAAAGGCAAAAATGTTTTACTATAAAATATAAATAGAAGCAGGGATAAGAGTTTAGTCAAGGTTGTGGGTGGGAATAATAGCGCGTAGGCATAGTGAGGAACCATTTCCTTTTACTGGACGAACATAGCTCATCAGGGAAGGATCGGGCGAAGGGATAATGATGGGTTATAGGTATACCTTACACCAAGCCAACGTTTACACCAAAGTCAAACCCATTGCACAAGGTAAAAAAAAAGAAGAAGAAGCGTCGGCGTGAGGTTGACCCCGCGACCTGTCTGACGCCAACAACTTCACCAATATACATTACCAATACACCATGCTCGGACTATCGGGAGAGGTGACCCTACGACCTCCTGTGTTACCCAACTCTGCGTTATCTCAATCATAAACCATGAAGCACCAAGAAATCATTCACGATGAGGATGCCTTCGATGTAGAAATCCTTGAAGAAAGTCCCTCTATCTAGCCATATGGTGTCAAATTGGTTAGCATAACAGTAACATCCATTGGAATAACTCTAAATACTTGAACATGATAACCTAATTCCAAACCAAGCAAAAGAAACTGTAAAAGGGTGTGCAATGTCAATCTCAAGCTGTCCATGACAGTCTATAATGAATTATCTGTTCCTAAAAGAAAAGGCACAATACAACAATACCATTTTAATAGTTTAAGACCCAAAGATTAGATCGCAAACAAATCAACATAATTAAAACTAGCAAAATCAAAATAGCTAGCTGCTCATATAACTTGAGATAAAGAGGTATAAGATACAGAAAACCTTATACCCAATTTAAAGAATACAAGTCTGAGAACACGCCAATCTACCAAAAAAAAATTCTATGGACAAGATACTCATACCATTCCAACTTTGAGATTGTCAAAATTACAGACAACAAACAACAAAACCCTATCAAAACAAAAAAAAAATATCATACCAACCATTAACACAAATCATACGATTTTTTTTTTTGGAAAGATCGGTCACAACAAGCAGCCAACTCGCCTGGGTGAAATGCCAAATGCCATGAACGATGGAACCACTTAATATAAGCACCGGAAATAGGAAGAAAGTGCAGCAAATGCACTTTCTTGGCAACCCTTCACAGGGATCCGATGAAAATCTACTTCGAATCACCTGGAATCTGACCAAAACGCAACCGGGTGAGGCCATAAATTGGTCCGTAGATGTGTAGGCAGAACTGTAAGCAAATAGGGTGTTGTTTGACAATTTTGTTCTTAAACCAGATTCTAGACAGAGGCGTATAACCCCACAAGCCCTAAGCGCAAGTGCCAAGAACAGAGCCACACTTTGTTAAGATGAGACCAAGTGCAAAAATCACCAACTTAGCATAAGCCACGAGGAAGAGAGCTCATGGACCTTTCAGACCAAAGTCTATTGCACCACGGGTCATACCAACGCAGGCTCAACGCAAATTCAACACAACCCAACGCCTGAGTGCCAAGCTCACAAGTCGCTAACCCTCATGCATGAGTCAAGAACCAAATCTTGACACAACACTGAAACGCCCAACAAGGGAAGCCATGAGCGAAAGGCCATGCACGAAGCGACAGATTAGGGAAAATGCAAGAGTAAGTTGGGGTTAGGGTTTCATAGTTTTTTTTAATTGTTTTATTTTATTTGGCATGGACAAGTGGTAAAATAGGGAGAGAGGGCACATGGGCCTCATGCGAGGACCCAAGATGGCCGTTTCAAATTTAAATTCTTTTTTTTATTATTTTAATTTTTGTAATAATTTTTAATTAATTTATTTATTAATTTATTTTTTTTGTTAAAAAAAATTATTAATTAAAATTAATTTATTATTTATCATTGCTTTAATTATTTTAAATATTTAAATTATGTAAATATATATTTAAATTATGTAATTTAAATCTTTAGTTTAATAATAATTTTAAAGATTTAAATTACATATATATATTAAATTAAAGATTTAAATTATATGATTTAAATTAATTTAATAATAATTTAAAATATATATTTTAAATTAAAGGTTTAAGTTATTATATATGTTTTAAATTAAAGATTTAAATATATGGTATTAAAGATTAAAGTTTTAAACCTTAGTTTTAAAGATTTAAATTATATAATTTAAATTTAGGTTTAAACTTATATAGGTTTAAAACTAAGGTGATTAACTCATTAGTTCTTAATAATTAATCAACATTAGGTTGAAGATCACCTTAATTAGTTTTAAACGCAAAGTATAAGGAAGTTAGAGAAGTTGGCGAGTAAGGTGAAAAGCTAGCATAGCTACCAGGCGAGGGAGTCAGTAGTTTTCTTAGGCAGTGACACCAATCTTAGATGCTTAAACCTAACCTAGCCACCTCCCCTAAAGAGAGTAATGCCTGTTTACAGACAAGTTAAAAAAAACTTATGACTAACCCTATTTTCTAGTTTAAATTGCACAAATGTGAAATGTCCTTGAATTCACCCTGACAACTTTGGTTGATGCAGGTTAAATTATACAGGATGGTTAGGACTAGAGGAAATCGAGGTAGAGGGGCATTGTCACAAGGACCTCCAGCGCCGCCACCACCATCGCCTAAACTAGCTCTCATACTGCGCTCTTTGGAGGCCATAAATGAGACTTTAAAGGGGTGTCAACCAACAGGGATCGAAGTGGAGCCCCAACCATCTGGAACGGGTAATCTAGAAGCGTCAAGGGATTCAGGGGGAGGACCTCCACCCGAAGACATCACTAGAGAACTGCAGAAGATTAAACTTCCAAAGTTTTCTGGGGGGTCGTGCCAGTGAACGTGCCAAGGCATGGTTGGAAGGCGTGACAAGGTGTTTCTCTTTAAGAGACTATGCGTCCACTTCAAAGGCGAAGATAACGATTTTTCAGTTAAGAGACAGTGCCTTGAACTGGTGGGGCAACCTGGAAATGCAACTGCATCTTACCCTAGACAACGTATCTTGGGAACTTTTCAAGGAGAGGTTCTGAAGGAAATATCTATCAGCTTACTATGAGGAACAACAGGTGGGAGAATTTCATGCTCTAGTACAGGGAAATAGGACTGTAGAAGAATATGAGATTAGGTTTATGGAATTGGTCAAATATGTCTCATACATGGATAATGACCAACGACAGGCATAACGCTTTGTCTATGGGTTAAACCCTAATATAAGGGCTATAGTGCAGATGTGGAAACCATATTCAGTAGCAGAAGCTGTGGAAAATGCGCGTTATGCGGAGGAACACATGAACTTAATCGGAGGTACAAGACCGACCTTTCTGCATCATCCTGGATTCTTGGGGAAGGCCCCTAGGAAATTTCCCAGGGGAGGGGGCTCAAGGCCACCTCCATATGGTAATAGAGTCGCACCAAGGATAGTAGCTGGGGAGATTTCAATGGCCGCAAGTGTAGCATCCCATTCATCACCAACGACGCAGGAAAGTCCACGACCATCTCAGGGAGCAGCTAGTAGGGCTAGGGGTTCTAGGGGAAGGAACTCATTTTAGAGATAGTCACAAAACAGTGCGCAGGTTCAATCTTGTGTTACCTATTGGGGATGTGGAGGACCCCATTACCAGTGTGACTACCCAGAGTTACAATCAGGATTTGTGCATAGAGAAGGAAAGGCCCCGATGGGAAGAGCAAGTGGCAACCTCCATATTTATGCAGCGGTTAATAATTGCCAGGCAAAACAACAATCCACGGTGGTGGAGTCATCAGGTACGCTAAATCATATCAATGTAAATATTTTATTTGATTCTGGTGCTACTGATAGTTTCATTTCACCATCTGCATTAGAAAAGAGTGGGTTGGCAGCCTACAAGCACGATGACTTTAAACAAGTCGAGATGGCTTCGGGGGAAAAATAAGAGGTAGGACTTAGCGTTGATAATTGTATAGTAGACCTAGGAGTGTGTACTACCAGGTTGAAGGTATACGTCATTGCTCTCAGGACATATGACCTAATCATTGGAATGGATTGGTTAGAAGCTCATCGAGCTTTGGTAGATTGTTTCACAAAAAGGGTGCTTTGTGTTGACGATGAAGGAAGACCAGTAGAGATCCATGGTGTACGGAGATGGGTGTCTCTACGCTTTATCTCAACTATGAAGGTTAAGCGGTGCATGAGTGATGCAGGAGCATCGCCAACTCATCAAGCGAGTCAGTGCGGAAGCAGAAGACAGCTGGATAAGCCAACACAGATTTTGAAATTGCCTTGGAAGTTGTTGCGTGATCTTAAATGAGTCATTTAAGATGAGGCACACTTGTATATTGTAAATGGACCTTGAGCGGATAGCTCTCATCCTTAGTAGATAGACGACATTTAATATAGTTAATGCTGGTAGATAGGATTTTAATTCATAGATTAGACAGTTTTAGAAAGAAGGAGGGAAAACATATATAGACACCCTCGTTTGTACATTGTAAACATAATTCAAGAATAGATAGAGCATTCAGGAAGAATAGCATGCAGAGAGCTATGTAGAGAACACCCATGTACTGATATTTGAATTAATAGAAGAAGATTGGTTCAAATTCATGGTTTTGTGTCTGACTCTCTGTGTATTGATGTTATGCTCGTGAATGTTTATTTCTTGTTATACATTTGCTTTTAAATGTGGTGTATGTGATTTCATGGTTGAGTTTGAAATCTGAAGGGAAGAAGGAATGAGTTTCAATTGTTTCTCTATTTGAGCCAGAGATTCCTGCAAGGAGTGCAGTCGAATTGTCTGCAAGGAGTGCATTGACACAGGGTTCAAATAGAGATAACTTTGATTCTCGTTCACCCAGAAGTGAATTTAGGTTACAGGAGTTGTGCAAGGAGTGTGCAGGCCAGATAAAAGTCTCAGGGTTGTGAACCTGAGTAAAGTATTGAAGGATTGTTGCTGCTAGTGTGCACAGAGTCGAGGAGCTTCAACACTTAGACGTGGTTGAAGATTTGCCGCAAGGAGTGCGTGCAAAGGGGTTTTATTTCTGAAGACCAAAAGCTGTGGGAAAAGCTCAGGAAGGATAGGCCTTTGAGTTTGTTGGAGAACAACAAGGACAAGTTGTGACTTGAAGTTCGAGGGAAGCGTCGCAAGTTTGCGAGCAGGTGAACGAGTTCCGTGGAAAAGAACACTTGATCCTTTCGCAGAATTCGGCCAGAAGGAACGGACGATCAGTATTCTTCGAGGAGAATCCACGAATCTTCGTGAGTCGTCAGATCTTGTGGACGTGCAGGGATGATATCACCGGTATTTCTGGGAGGTATAAATCTCAGGAGAGGCAGAGCCTTTGATACGATCCAAAAGGGTCGTTGGATTCACACGTATATCATGTATCGGGGTTTCGTTGACTAAAACTCCAACCCATTGCAACAGGAATTGTGATATCATGATCCGTGATATCCTGACGAGCCTAGAACCGTCCGTCATTTGGGATGCGTGCCAGAAGACCCAAAGAAGTCGGGGTTTGGAGTATCGAGAGTTTTGAGGACAGGGTATTCTTGTAGCTTGGAATCGCGATCCGCGATATCCCGAGGGTGCAAGGGTAGTGGAGCCACATGAGTTGGTGAAAGACAGGTGGCACACTACATCGGAGTTCGGGGAAAGTAAAGTCCCGAATATTTAGACATCAGGATTCGCGATCCCGCGAAGTCTGAAATTCCGATAAAAGTGACGGGAAGTTGAAGAGACAGTTCATGCGTGTGTCGGAGTTTCGGTGCATCGGGCATCGGGAGACAGTAAGACGAGTTTCTTGGTATCACGAGTACCGAAATCGAGATAGGAAGAGTTCCGACAGGGTAAAGAGAAGAGTCAGTGTTGACTAGCCATCGGGTCTCAGGGATTTGATAGCGCAACGCTCGACCATTGGACTTGCGAAGTCGTGAGTTCTGATTCCCCAATAAATAAGAAAGGGGATCGAGCGATAGTTCTATGGGTGTGGATTTCCCGATAGGGAAATTGAAGGACCAGTTAGTGTTCTTTGGGCTGAGTGAAGAGAAGATCCTGTGAGCGGGCATGCCTGTGGGTGCGGCTACGTCAGGTTTGGTATCAGAGCCCGAATCTTGCTTGTATATTTCAGGCAGGAAGAGGCAGGGGAGGAAAAGCACCCTGATACACACGTCAGAGTGGTATCAGAACACAGAAAGACTCTTTTCTTTCTGTAGCAGAGAAGAAGGAAATTCACCATGCCACCCAGGAGAAGGGACGTACAGTCACCCGATCCAGAGGATAGGGAGGTGCGGAGAAGAGGTAGGATGGTAACAAATCCAGAAATGGAGAGACAGATGCATGATCTGCGAGCGAGACTCGAGGACATAGAAACAATGCAAAGACGCACAGCTAGTGCAGGGGATCTGAGTGATTCCGATAGTGAAATAGAGGTTGAACGAGAGGAGGAAGTTGCAGCTGAAGACGCATCAAACGGACGTCTAATCAAAGCTATTTCCAGGATGGGTGCAAAAGAAAAATGGACATTCCAGTTTACGAGGGAAACTTGGATGCAGAGGAGCTTCTAGATTGGATTAGAGCTCTGGATACATACTCGACTAAAAAGATGTCAAAGAAGATAAGAAAGTCAAGCATGTTGTTACACGCTTGAAAGGACATGCAGCATTGTGGTGGGATGAGATACAAGTAGATAGACGCTGCAAGGGCAAGCAAAAAATTAAAAGTTGGGATCGAATGATTGCAAAGATGAAGGCAAAATTCATCCCAAGAGATTATCAAATTAATCTGTTTAGGAGGATGCAGAACTTGAGACAGAAGTTGATGACAGTGAAGGAATACACTGAGGAATTCTATCGACTGAACATCAGGGCAGGTCATCGGGAGAGCGATGATGAGAAGGTTGCCAGATATATGAATGTCCTGAGATACGATATCCAGGACGAGATGAGCATGGTAACCATCTGAACTGTGGAGGATGCTTATCAGATAGCTTTGAAATCTTAGGAGAAGTTGAGCCGAAAGAAGAGTCAGAGGGGCCGAGGCAGAAGTTATCCCAGAGGAAAAGAAGTTACCTAGGACAAATACCATAAGCCCAAGGAGGAATGGAAGAAACCTCAGACTCATGCAGAGAGAGGTGGAACCTCACAGTGGGGGCCATATGTTGAACAGAGAGGGCAGAATAATGAACAGAGAGGAGATTATGCTGACAACAACACTTTTCCTCGTACTAGAGGTAGAGGAAGAGGAAGAGGTGGAGTAATCACATGCTTCACATGTGGAAAGAATGGGCACAAGTCTTATGAGTGTCCAGAGAAAAAGAAGGACATCGGGGAAGCTCACATCACCAAAGCACAGAGGCGGGATGTTGAGGCAGAAGATGCAAAAGGTAGAAGGTCATTGATGATGTGTAAGGTTCTCTTAACACCCGAGAAGGAGGTGGAGGACTCAGTCCAAAGGACCAGAATTTTCAGAACAGCTTGCAAAACCAAGGATAGGGTATGCAAAGTTATTGTGGATAGCGGTAGCACATATAATCTCGTTTCAACCGAGATGGTAGAGAAGCTGGAGCTGGAGACGACTGATCATCCAAGCCTATATAGAGTTTCATGGCTACAAAAAGGACACCAGGTAACTGTTACTAAACAATGCTTGATTGAATTCAAGATAGGTGGATATAATGATAAGATCTTATGTGATGTTATTCCCATGGATGTATGTCATTTATTGCTGGGTAGACCATGGCAATATGAAAGAAATGTGATTCATGATGGGAGAATGAACACATATACCCTGGAGAAGAATGGGAGAACCCATATGTTGCTTCCGATAAAGGATAAGGAGGTGAAGCTGGAAGTAAGCAACATAGTACTTCTCATGAGTGGGAAGGAACTCCTTAATGAGGTTAAGAAGAAGGAGGATCCACAATTCTTTGTGGTCAGGAAACCGAGGATTGTTCTGACTAGCACAAGAGTGGATGATCTACCAGATGAGGTTCAGGAACTACTGGAAGAGTTCGCTAACATCATAGTGGACAAACTACCTCGTTCGTTGCCACCGATGAGGAGTGTGAGTCATCATATAGACCTCATACCAGGGGCCAGTTTGCCGAATAAAGCCGCGTACAGGTTGATACCGCAAGAGAATGAAGAGGTCAAGAAGCAGGTCCAGGATTTATTGGACAAAGGATTAGTCAGGGAAAGCTTGAGTCCATGTGCTGTTCCGACAGTACTCAGTCCAAAGAAGGATGGAGGTTGGAGAATGTGTACCAACTCGAGAGCCATCAACAAGATAACCATCAGGTACAGATTTCCATTGCCAAGAATGGATGATCTGATGGATTGCTTGAGCGGAGCAAGGTACTTTTCAAAGATTGATTTGAAAAGTGGATATCACCAGATTCGCATGAGAGAAGGCGATAAATGGAAGAAAACATTCAAGACAAACAAAGGTTTGTATGAATGGCTTGTTATGCCGCTTGGCTTAACAAGTGCACCAAGTACCTTCATGAGGTTGATGAACGAAGTCCTGAGGGAGTTCATCGGGAAGTTCGTCATTGTGTATTTGGATGACATACTGATTTACAGTAAATCAGTGGCAGAACACTTGAAGCATTTGGCTACAGTGATGCAGAAGCTACAACAGGAGAAGTTGTTGATAAATATGAAGAAGTCCTCATTCATGAAGACAGAGCTCATTTACTTGGGGTTTGTTATTTCGGCTAATGAGTTGAAGATGGATCCAGATAAAGTGGAGGTAATTAAGAATTGGCCATCACCGAGGAATGTATTCGAGGTGAGAAGTTTTCATGGTTTGGCTAGTTTCTACAGAAAATTCATCAAGAATTTCAGTGGAATTAGCGCAGCGATGATGGATACAGTGAAGAAGCGGCATAAGTCTTTTCACTGGACAGAAGAAGCTGAAAATAGTTTCAATCTGTTGAAAAGGAAGATCACAGAACAACCAGTTTTGGTGTTGCCGGATTTCCAAAAGACGTTTCAAGTGAAATGTGATGCAAGCGGGTTTTCCATAGGAGCGATCTTGAGTCAGGAAGACAGACCGATTGCATATTTCAGTGAGAAGTTGAATGAGGCAAAGGAAAAGTACTCCACGTATGATAAGGAGTTTTATGCTATCATACAGGCATTGAAAAAATGGAGGCATTACTTGATACCAAAATAATTTGTTTTATGTAGTCATAACCATGCATTACAATTTGTGACTCAACAAGAGAAGTTGAATCAGAGGCATGTTAAGTGGTTCGAATACATGTAGAATTTCACTTTTGTAATTAAGCATATTTCGGGTACTGCTAACAAAGTGGTTGATGCTTTGAGCAGTAAATCTTTGTTGTTGCAGGAGTTTCGAGTCAAGACGTTGGGTTTTGATGAACTCAGAGACATGTACGCAGATGATCCAGATTTTAAGGAGGCATACGAAGCAGCTGAGAATCTAGTTCTCAGAGACCGAAGACAGTGGATAGAGTACGTGATCCAGGAAGGATTTCTATTCAAAGGCAATCAATTGTGTATTCCAAATTGCTCCATGAGGGAGAATCTATTGAAGGAGAAATACAGCAGAGGATTGACCGGACATTTCGGTCATGACAAAACATTCACGAAGCTAAATGAGTCATACTTTTGGCCAAGGATGTGGTTAGAAGTTAAGCGATTTGTAGACATGTGCATAATTTGCCAGCATTCGAAAGGGAGGAAGAAGAATACGGGGTTTTATCAACCATTTCCCATACTTGAAAGACCATGGGATGAAATCAGCATGGATTTTGTATTGGGGTTGCCAAGAACACAAAGAGGATTTGATTCAGTCTTTGTGGTAGTGGATAGGTTTTCCAAGATGGCACACTTCATCCCATGTAAGAAGACCAGTGATGCAACTCACATTGCAAATCTGTTCTTCAAAGAGGTCATTCGACTTCACGACCTACCGAAAAGCATAGTTTCGGACAAAGACACGAAATTCATAGGACACTTTTGGAGGACTTTATGGAAGAAGTTGGGGAATAACTTGTTATTTAGTTCAGCTTATCATCCCCAGACGGATGGGAAAACAGAAGTGGTGAATAGAAGTCTGGGAGACTTGATGAGGAGCTTGGTGACAGAGCACCACAGTCAGTGGGACACCATATTGCCACAGGCAGAGTTCGCATATAATGACTCAGTAAACAGGAGCATAGGTCGGAGTCCATTTCAGCTTGTGTATGGCATGTAGCCGAGAGGAGTTTCTGAATTAAGGGATTCAGAACAGATTGCGTCTAGGAGATCAAGCGCCGAAGAGTTCGTAGAAACGATGAAAGAACTTCACGGCCAGGTGAAGCAACGACTGCTAAATTCAAGTCGCGAGTATAAGCGCAGAGCCGACCAGTGGAAGAGACAACTTCAGTTCGAGGTTGGTGAATTAGTTCTGGCACATTTGAGGAAGGAAAGGTTCCCAAGAGGAACATATAATCAGATGAAGATGAAGAAAATCGGACCATGTAAGGTCTTGAGAAAATTTGGGGACAATGCTTATGAGATTGAACTACCCGATGGGATCGGAATATCTATGATATTCAATGTCGTAGATTTATATCCATACAGAGCTGGAGAAGAAGGAACAGAAGGTGAACAACCAGAGGTTCAGTGGCAAAAGCAGATGCTAGTTGCAGAGAAACCACAGATGGAGAACATATTGGACAAGAGAGTTAGTAAGAAGACCAGAAGGAAAGAATATTATGAGTATCTGGTCAAATGGAAGGGCCATCCAGTGGAAGATGCCAGTTGGGAAACAGAAGAAGAAATACAGAAGCATGGATATACCGTGCATGAGCTCATGGACAGGAGCCCATGAAAAATTTCAAGCGAGGGAGTATGATGCAGGAGCATCGCCAACTCATCAAGCAAGCCAGTGCGGAAGCAGAAGATAGCTGGATAAGCCAACACAGATTTTGAAATTGCCTTAGAAGTTGTTGCGCGATCTTAAATGAGTCATTTAAGATGAGGCGCACTTGTATATTGTAAATGGACCTTGAGCGGATAGCTCTCGTCCTTAGTAGATAGACGACATTTAATATAGTTAATGCTGGTAGATAGGATTTTAATTCATAGATTAGACAATTTTAGAAAGAAGGAGGGAAAACGGATATAGACACCCTCATTTGTACATTGTAAACATAATTCAGGAATAGATAGAGCATTTAGGAAGAAGAGCATGCAGAGAGCTGTGTAGAGAACACCCATGTACTGATATTTGAATTAATAGAAGAAGATTGGTTCAAATTCATGGTTTTGTGTCTAACTCTCTGTGTATTGATGTTATGCTCGTGAATGTTTATTTCTTGTTATACATTTGCTTTTAAATGCGATGTATGTGATTTCATGGTTGAGTTTGAAATCTGAAGGGAAGAAGGAATGAGTTTCAATTGTTTCTCTATTTGAGCCAGAGATTCCTGCAAGGAGTGCAGTCGAATTGTTTGCAAGGAGTGCGTTGACAGAGGGTTCAAATAGAGATAACTTTCATTCTTGTTCACCCAGAAGTGAATTTAGGTTACAGGAGCCGTGCAAGGAGTGTGCAGGCTGGATAAAAGTCTCAGGGTTGCGAACCTAAGTAAAGTATTGAAGGACTGTTGTTGCTGGTGTGCGCAGAGTCGAGGATCTTCAACACTTAGACATGGTTGAATATTTGCTGCAAGGAGTGCGTGCAAAGGGGTTTTCTTTCTGAAGACCAAAAGCTGTGGGAAAAGCTCACGAAGGATAGGACTTTGAGTTTGTTGGAGAACAATGAGGACAAGTTGTGACTTGAAGTTCAAGAGAAGATCCTGCGAGCGGGCGTGCCTACGGGTGCGGCTGCGTCAATGAGGCAAGGGTGTCGACTGTATGTAGTGGAAGTGATGAATGAAAGGAAGGGACGCTCCTTGGATCAGTACCTAGTATTGTCAGAATTTAAGGATGTTTTTCTGAATGAGTTACTAGGGTTACCTCCTGAGAGGGAGCTTGATTTTACTATTGAGCTAAAACCTGGTGCAGAACCAATTTCCAAGACTTTGTATCAGATGACAGCGCCAGAACTTTTTGATTTGCAAATGCAGTTGAAAGAGTTACTGGACTTAGGGCTAATAAGGCCCAGTGTCTCACCTTGGGGTACACTAGTAATTTTCGTAAAGAAGAAGGATGGTTCCTTATGATTGTGCATAGATTACAGGGACTTGAACCATGCTACAGTGAAAAATAGGTACCCAATGCCGCGACTATATGACCTCTTTGATCAGATGAAAGGATCAACAGTATTCTCAAATATTGATTTGTGATCAGGGTATCACCAGTTAAGGATTAAGGAAGGTGATATTCCTAAAACTACCTTTCGAACTCGGTTTGGGCATTACAAGTTTGTCGTAATGTGCCGGCAGTATTCATGAGCCTCATGAACGGAGTATTTCAGAAGTACTTAGATTGTTTTGTACAAGTCTTTCTAGATGACATCCTCATCTATTCCAAAAACGAAAGAGAGAATGAGGAACACTTACGAGTGGTGTTGTCCTTCCTTAGAGAGAACAAATTGTATGGGAAGTTATCGAAGTGTTCCTTCTTCCAGAAAGAGATCCACTATTTAGGTCATATCATTTCCAGTGAAGGAATATCTGTGGACCCAGAAAAGGTAAAGGCCGTTATGGAATGGCCAGTGCTGAAAAATGCCCATGAGGTGAGTAGCTTCATGGGGCTAGTAGGTTATTATTGGAGATTTGTGGAAGGATTCTCTAAAATAGCGAAACCCATCACCACTTTGCAGCGCAAGGGGGTCAGGTATGAATGGATAAAAGAATGTGATAGTGCATTCATTGAGCTTAAGAGGTTACTAATTAGTGCGCCAATTCTACGAGTGTCGGATATGGAAAAGGACTTCACAATCTACACATATGCCTCGAAGCAAGGGTTGGGGGTTGTGCTAATGCAGGATGGAGGAGTGATATCTTATGTGTCAAGGAAGTTAAAGAAACACGAAGAGATTTATGCTACTCACAATTTATATTTGGCAGCTATAATGCTAGCTTTGAAACTTTGGAGGCACTATCTTGTAGGGCGAAACTTTGAGCTCAAAACAAACCATCAAAGTTTAAAACATCTCTTCACTCAAAGGGATCTGAATGGCAGGCAAAGGCAATGGAGTGAGTTTATGAGTGAGTATGATTTTGGTATTTCATACATCAAGGGAAAGGAAAATGCGGTCATAGATGCCTTGAGTAGGAGACCACGTGTCTTCTCCTTGGTACCCTTAAAGGTCAATCTGAGGGAACGTGTGTTGACACAACTCCAAGGAGACAGTTGGTATTTAAAGGTTACTTCAAACCTCCAGAGTGGGAGGCAATTAAATCCAAAGTATGAAGGATATAGTCTGGAAGTAGACGGACTATTGAGATATCGGGGAAGGATGTACATCTCTAAAGATGGGGATATTCGAAGCATCATACTGAAGGAAGCCCACATAGCACTTTATTGTGCGCATCCGGATGTGAAGAAGATGTACACAGACATGAGGAAGTTTTTCTTCTAGGTAGGCATGAAACATGATGTAGTCCATTTCATTTCCAAATGCCTAGAGTGTCAACAAGTGAAAGCCGACCACCATCACCCGACATGCCTTCTACAACCACATGATGTCCCTATGTCCAAATGGGAAGTCATCTTTATGGATTTTGTAGTGGGGTTGTCGCTCACATCTCATAGACACAATGCCATTCTTGTGATAGTTGATAAGTTAACCAAGAGTTCTCATTTTATTCTGGTTAGAGACAATTACGATGTCACTGATGTGGCACATGTGTTTGTAAGTGAGGTCATCTATTTGCATGGGATACCTAAGAATATCATTTCAGATAGGGACTCTAGATTCACTTCTAAGTTTTGGACAAGTTTGCAGTCATCATTGGGGACTCAGTTGAAATTAAGCACAGCTTATCATCCTAAAACATATGGGAAAACCGAGAGAGTAAATCATGTCATGGAAGACATGATTAGGATGTATGTCATGGATAATCAAACCCATTGGGAGAAGTAACTACCTTTGGTAGATTTTGCCTACAATAACAATTTTCAAAGCTCCATTGGAATGCCACCCTATGAAGCTATGTATGGAAGGTCGTGCAGAACGCCATTGAGTTGGGATAGATTAGAAGACCGAGTAACAGTTGGGCCAAAATTGATTCAAGAGATGGAGGAACAGGTGATTCAGATTAGGTAGAGACTAAAGGAAGCATAGGATAGGCAGAAAAGTTATGCAGATGCACACAGGACCGACCAAAGTTATAAAGTGGGAGACCAGGTTTTCATTCGTATCAGGCCTAATAAGAGTACCATACGGTTCGGGAAGGGGACAAAGTTGTCACCTCAATTTATAGGACCATTCAGAATCCAAGAG
>ML802533.1:76167-88713 GCA_009831015.1 Picea engelmannii | reverse complement strand
ATCCAAAATTATTACAATGTTATTGATAATTGATATATGGAATTTAAGTTTGAATTTTATTTTTTCTTTTGATATAGTATGCATACTTTACACTTAAAAGTGAGTATGCAATGGAATGTTACTTAAAAATGAAATGGTGAAATAGCAACCCCAAAATATATTCAATCTATCATCATTAGCAACCCCCAACTATCATCCTTACTCAATGATTCCAGCACTTTCCATGGCATTGGTCCCTTTAAGGTTACTCTTATATGTCACACCTCATGTGATGGTGCTACAACTCATCACATAGATGACTAAAATAAGCTCTACTTGATTTTTAGCATCTCTTAAGGCTTTGTGTCCCTAACCATCTAAAATGATCCAAGCCCCGAGTTAATAATATAAATAGGTCCAAGGTAGTTAGTATCCCAAGCCCCAAAGTAATATAAATATGTCTAAGGTAGTCGGTATAAGTTTGGGGGAATATACTTTATTAAATAAGGTAACAAAGGCAATGCCCCACACTATAGTAGCACCAAATTTGAATGAACATCAACCCATGCCCCTAGAGGTTGAAAAATGGACCATCCTAGTCAAACCAAAACTCCAATAGGAGAGGAAAAGGTAGAATGGAAGGGTATCAAGAAATTAATAATTATCAAATATGAAAGTACCCCCTCCTCGTCATTTCAAAGGACACTCCCTTGGACCTTGTCCCTAATCACTACAAGAAGAAAATCCAATCCAAAATGAATGTTAAAAAAGGTTGTGAGTGGTATAGCCTCAAAAATCCATAACTCAGTTTTTTTGGTAAAAATGTTATGTTGGAGAGGTGCTTCATATGGACCCCCCTAGATCGAAATGGATCCTTCCAGAAATATCTCTTTACAACTTTGTAATACAAAATAATTTTTGCAAATTTTGTCCAAGACCAAAAGCCATGGAAGATGAAAAGACTCATCTAATTTTTGGCCTTCCAAGACAACTCTATGGAAAGAGTATTGCTGGAAATAAAAGGGCAAAGGGAAGAGAGGGGAGCAAGACAAATTGAGGGGAAATGAAGAAGAAGGACAATAGTAGAAGATGAAGGACTTGAAAGAAGAAGATTTTTCGAAGATTGAGTACCATCTCTAAGCCAACGACATATGCAAAAAAATGTGATAGTGAGTAAGATTGCATTAAAAATTCGATTGAGAATGCAACTCACCCCTTTGTAATAATTTCCTCACTATAATGAAATCCCCACTAAATGTTGGTTTTCCCATTTGGATTTCTAAGGTAAAATCCCTATGTCTATTGTGAGCTTTATTGTTTTGTGATTACTCTAATTCTATGGCTCCATGTGTATGCCTACTTCGAGTGTGATTTATGTGCATACACCACATGCTATAGCACTTGCAATTGACCATTTGGTTAACTTTGATTATTTTGATTACTAGTGTAAACTCTATTGTACACACCATGTTATACAATGAATTGTGTGGTTGGTTTATCATGGTATACTTTATAGGTTGAGTTTAAATCAAACCCTATAGCCATATAATTGAACTGTTAGCTATATCCACTTATTTATGGCTTAATGTTGTGCAATTGTAAAAGCAATGTTTCTCTTGTTATTGCTCATATGAATATTGGGGAAGATATGTGGAGAGTAGTTCCTTGTTGTACACCCCATGCCCATGTGTATTGGTCAATTTCTCACAACCTAATGCTAAAATAAAAGCAAAGAATGGGCAGCAGGGTTTATCAATCAAATTGTTGGATCTAAATGGATGTAACTACATCTTGAAAACAAAATTTTTAATGAGTCTTTGTGCTAGGATTGAAGTGTTGGCATAAGACACCACACACGTTCAACTAGCAGCATATTTGAGTGTTACAATTGGTGTAAGTAGAGACTTGCTCATTTAAGTGACCTTGGAACCATAAAAAAACAATGTTTATTTGAAGCCATTGAAAAAAGACATACTTATTGGGGAAAATGTGTTGAGAGTAGTTACAAGTTATACACCCCATGCCCATGTATATTGGTAAATTTATCACATGCTAATGATGGAATTGTAAAATACCCACTTATGTAATATAAATAAAAATACAATTTCCTCCTCATTCAAAATCAAGCTTAAATGTTAGATCTACATTTGAAAATTACTATTCATCCATTAAAATAACTTCAAAAGAAATCTATGACTATGTTCAATTAACATAAGAAAAAAATTAGATTTTCTAGCCAAAAGGTCAACTCAAAAACACATATAAGCTCATCAAAATACTAAATTTAAGTTCAAATGCCAATAAACACCTATATAACAATCTAGATTAATTGTTGCTAAAAAGAAAAAACAGGAAGAAGTGTTGTGACTAAGAAAACATGCAACATAAAATAACCACTTATTTGCAGCAATAGGAAACATAAGGAAATGAAAAACAACAAATCATCACACTTATTACATCATATTTGTCTATGGCCATTCCAAATGCAATAGTGTCACAAACCATTTTCACCTCACTATTATTCCAACTTTTATGTACTTATATTCTCCCATGGGCTGCAAGCCCTGCATGGTAGTATACCGTATTCACATAAAACTTATCATTTAAGTATCTGCAAACATCCATGCACTCATTTTTGGATAGGTAGTAGACAATTCCACATTGTTGATTGAAACATTATGGGATTGTTTTCCCAAGCTACTTTAAAGAGTCTTTGTTTTTAAGGATAACCTCATATGTAAGATATGTAAGATTGGGATGATTAAAACTTGTTTCAATTACTAGAGTATGGGGTATCCTGAGAAATTTCAGTATGTTCTATGGAAAAGAGTTTTGATCACACCAAAGTCAAAGAAAATATATTTTTGGCATCTAGGACATTGAAAATGATTTTAGCTTAATTAAATATAGTATACCAGATTATTAATAGTACGGAGAACATATTCAAATGTTTACGAGCGATTTCTGCCAAAATTCAAAGTAAAAAAATTGCATACTTAGTGCAAAATTATAAATAGTTTTTTCAAACATCAACAAAACTATTTATCGAATATAGATAATAACAATGATAATCTATTTTTAAGTTCATGGATAAGCCAAACACCAAATTGGCGTATGAGACCTATGATTCTAGCTATGTTGACAACACTCTAGCACTAAGACCGATACCATATCTATCACCATATCCACTTTCTATTCTCCACTAAAGCCTTTGTGGGTGTACTTGAACATAAGATTGTACAAGATGAGATCAAAGGCTTTTTTCTGTAATGGATATGGCCACTTGTTAGTGAATAAAGAAATAAATACCAACCAACACAATGAATTTACACCAGTTATTTAGAACTGTATTTACCATCCACTTGTTAGTGAATAAAGAAATAAATACCAACCAACACAATGAATTTACACCAGTTATTTAGAACTGTATTTACCATGTATAAGAGATGTGGAAGCTGTTGAATAAAAAAAACATTTTAACTATGCAAAGATATGCAAAAACATTTTAGGTATGAAAATATTTTGATGAAGGATGACCAAAAAATTTTTGGTAACATCTCTCTCAACTCGGGAAGGTGATTTTCTTAACATTTTTAGAACCAACTCCAAGAACATGTTATTTCTGGAGCAAAATTGTCTTTAAGAACTCTCCACAAACTCCTTGTTTTGCATATAATCTTGTCTTCAAGAGTGATTTCCTATTAGTAAAGGTTACCAAAAGTTTAATTTTTCCTCAACAAATTTACCTGCCATAAATCACTAGCTCCTCCACAAAATATGAGTTTAGGACAAATGTTGTGTTGTTGGCCCCTGTCTAACTAATCAAAGAATTTTTTTTAACAAGTATGCCAAAGAAAAAGTATTGACACGGAAGTCTCATATTGAAAATATATGGATATATTTTCAAAAATCAAACATTATGTTTAGAACATATACCATTACCCTCGTCCTAATATGGCTAACACAAAACATGGATGACACCTTTTCTAGAAAATTAAATTGAAATGAACTCCCATTACTATGATATAGAGTTTTCTCAATTTATCATTTATAAAGAAATGAGAAAGAAATTATTGGACAGAGAAGAATTTTGTGTTGTAGAAGGATTGAACACTGGATTTATAAAAATTAAACCATGAAGGTAAGAAAAGCATATCTTTACGAAAGTAATGGAATTCATAAATGCAGGGTAATTATCTGTAACCTATATGTGATTCATACAAGTGCAGGGCCTCTTCTCATCAGAACATTCTCATCAAAGCCTTTATATAAATTTGGAAAAATTCATGAGATATTTAATCGTAAAATTGGAGCAGAGGAAGGTTCTCCTCCCAGAATGGTTACCCTACTCTCATTAAACATAAATCATAAGTTTCCATGGAAATCAACATTTATGAAAATCCATTAGTAGAGATGTAGACAATCTTCTACCAGATTTAAGAAGAAAGAATTTAATTTTTAGAGTTTCCATGCTATATATAGAGTAGAATTACACACGCATTTACACTCATAACAAAGATTTTAATAACTGAAGGATTAATATTGCATAACCTCGATTGTACACGCGGAGAATAAATACATGAATCGATGATGAGAGCAGAGACACATGAATTTATACATAGAGATAAACTTTGACATAATTGAAACATGACATTCAAACTGGAGAAAAAAATTTAAAACTTATCTATTGATAATTTTGTAGATCGAAAACCAGCTGAGTGAGCGATTTCCACCCAACCATAGGAAAATCCACAGTGGATTCCACCTCGTAACCGAGCTATGATACCACCAGGGCAAAGCAGGGATAGTTAACTCTGAAATTTGGTCTCTAACCAACATTTTCTTCTATAGATTTTTTGATGAAAAACAATCCTATGGAATCTACATACATGCCCTATAGAACACAAAGAGAATTCCCTTCTCTATTGTTCATTACCTTAGAAACTACTCATTCTTATGCTATTCAGTGTGTGCATAGAAGGTCCATACTGTTGTCTCATGTTTCAACAGATTTTTCCATGTTTTCTTGGTTTGTTCTCAATTCTGCAAGCTTCTATTCATGGATGGTTGGTCTATCATGGGCTTGGCTCTCTTCCTCCAATGTCTAACCTCTCTAAACTCTTCTCTACACCTCTTTCTAAAAACTCTCCTCCTCTCATTCGAATTTTCCTCTTGCATTATTGCTAGAGAATTAAAACTCAACTTCTCTTCCTTGTTCGAAGAATGTAGGGGAGAGAATTTGCTATAAATTAGGATTTGTGGCTTAGGTTGACGAATTTGTTTCCTCCACTCTTAACTCATTTTTTCTTTGAAAAATAAAAATAAAATTGAGTTAGAATTCAAGATAGCATAAAGGTAGATGATTTAAGTATAACCTCCTCCCCCTAGACCCCCTCACCTTTCCCTTCTTGTGATATCATAGTCCCTATAGACACTCAATCTCAATTGATCTTCGTCTTCTTCTTTATTAACTACAAAACAAAAAGATGTACAATATTCACAACGCCATGGTATGGTGTCAATGTGGTAGAGTTATAAAGCATCCATGCAAAGTATTTAAGCATTTAATTACAAAAATTCCAAGAGTAAAATTTTGGGTATTACATGAATAAATGCAAAGAATGGGAAGAAGGGTTTATCAATCAAATCGTTGAGTCTAAATCAATGTAACTACATCTTGAAAATATGTTTTTTAATGGTTCTTTGTTCCATGCTTGAATTGTTGGCATAAGACAATGTGTGTATGTGTGTGCACCTTCAACTAAAAATAGATTTGAGTGTTGCAATTTGTGTAAGTAGTGACTAGCTCATTTAAGTGGCCTTTGCACCATAAACAAACAATGACGCTGTGAAGCCATTGAACAAATACATACCTTTTTCCTAGTGATAATTAACAATAGAGAAGTAGAGACAATCACTCAGAATTGCATTAAGAATAGAGAAAAAAATTGTATTTCCATAGAGATCTATGTTGATAGGATGGATGGTCATAAACTTATCATTTATGGGTCACCCCACTCCAACAAAAAAATATCAGGTGGTTAGGGTCAACTTGAAAAAGTTGATATGTATTATTTTTGTTGTTTGTTATAACCAATTTGTAAGGATTTGTTGTTTTCTATGTTAGTAGTTCATGAAGATCTATGTATATATAATGAGAGAAAGTATGTGAAAAAGGAAACCTTCACACTTCATGGAGGATGGGGAGTTATCTTGAAAATGATAGTCTTCTTGAAAAATTGTAATCTTTGTATACGTTAATTTCTAACTTTTTAATATAAATCATAATTATATATAATTTAAATGACTTTAATTTTTTTTTAACCAAAAGCATAAGAAAAAGTCAAAATTGGGTTAAGTAATTACCAGATCAAAAGGAAAGAAGGTGCTCTATCGACTTGGATCTTCTAAATATGGAGATAATGAGGTTTCAAATTAGGTAAAAGAATTAAAAACGAATCTATTAGTAGCAATTTCATTTTACTCTTTCCTAACATCAAATTTTTTAACATCAAATAAACGAAAAAGGAGAAAATAGTTTTAAAAAATGCCCCATATATTGAGAGGATTGTAATGGATTGTGAACATAATGTTAAATCACATTTACGCATTTAGCACCAAACCAGGAATACAAACATATTAAAATTTAATGAGATTTAATATAGTACTTTCAAGTTTTTAAAATTTCCTTTTTAAGAGGGTTAAATGGGTTCATTTTGTTTACTACAAGCTCATTTTTTTTACTACAAGTGCTTCAAATGAACGTTTTAATCTTTTTCTAGGTTAATTATTTTATGCAGGATGAGATGTAAAAACAAGCATGTAACATTCTATGTGGCAAGTCATGCATTTGTCGATATCGATGTAGCATGTTAGACATTGAGATGTGTTAACTTAGAACTTGTCATGTGGCACATTACATGTCATAATTCGTTATATAATATTAAAATTTAATAAGATTTAATATAGTATTTTCGACTTTTTAAAACTTCCTTTTTAAGAGGGTCAAATGGGCTCATTTTGTTTACTACAAGTGCTTGAAATCAACGTTATAATCCTTTTCTAAGTTAATTATTATGTTTTTTTACTATGCATGAGATGTAAAAACAAGCATGTGATGACATGTAATATTCTATGTGGCAAGTGATGCATTTGACGATATCGATGTAGCATGTTAGACATTGGGACATGTTAATTTATCCCTTGTCATGTAGGACATTACATATCATAATTCGTTAGATAATATTAAAATTTAATGACATTTAATATAGTGCTTTCAACTTTTTAAAACTTCATTTTTAAGAGGGTTAAATGAGTTCATTTTGTTTACTACAAGTGCTTTAAATGAACGTTTTAATATTTTTCTAGGTTAATTATTCTGTCTTTTACTATGCATGAGATGTAAAAACAAGCATGTGATGACACATGACATTCTATGTGGCAAGTGATGCATTTGTTGATATCGATGTAGCATGTTATACATTGGAATGTGTTAACTTAGCACTTGCCATGTAGCACATTACATATCAACAACAATTAATGATAATTAATGTGGTAATTGTCATGCGGCATGTGTCAAATATTTTTTTAATGACGCTTAAGTGATTTTCTAGTGATATTTTAAATATCAGTTCGATGTATATGTAAAATGTTTGATGTGTATTTGACATTACCATAGCAATTTCACATCATTCGAACAACCAAAAATTGACATCTAAAGTTTTTTTCATTAAAAAAAATGGATCTATAGAATATTATTTCTAAAGTAATATGGACAAACAATTTGATTAGGATCCAATGAGAGTCAATAAGTGTCCTACATGAATAAAAAGTTTAGCAATGCTTATAAATCAATTTTAGTAAAATTTAATCCTCTCCTTGTTTAATGATAATCAAAATCCTCTTGCTAATGTCATAAGGTATCATGAAAGTGTTAGAAAAATGGATCCATTAGTTACTCAAACTAGGGGATAGACATAAAATTTTAATAATGTCATCATTGCATACCTAGTTTGAACTGGGCAAAGGAATTCACATGGCCATTCAAGTCTTGTTTAGTTAGAGATCGAACACCAACCAAAAATTTGTTGCTTGTACCTTTGAGAGAATAGATGGAAGCTCATGAAAATTTCCATGAAGAAAATCAACTAAAACACTCTATTAACAATCTAAGTATTGACACTATCAAAAGGGTTCAAAAGTTTACATGAGGGATTTAACTTTTTCTTATAATTGTCTTTTGAACTCTAAAATATATTCATGGTGAAAAGTTTGTAACCTAAATTTACAAAATAAACCTACTAATTTTGGGAGAAAAAATATGTCGACACCATCATATTTAATAATAGATAGGTGTCCCTACCATATCATTTTCAGAAGGCTTTTTATCCCATATCATGAACCTCAGTTGAAGGTTAAAATAATTTGGTCTTCAAATAAGTGGCACCTTTGGATGAATTTTAGGAGGCATTACAAAATTGAATGCAATTTCTCATTTTAGTCTCAAAATGGTGTCATAAGGTGAACATATGTTCATTACTAGGTATTTCAATAGGTATTCTTGGCTTCTTGTGAGGTTTCATTCAAGCTACAAAACATGTTAGTGCATGGATAGGTGTCACTCCCTTATGGAATTTGAAAGGAATTTCATTACCTTTGAAAATCCTTAGGCTAGCTTCAAAAGACACTAGATGTTTACACATAGATGGTTACTATCCATTTTAAGAGCTAAACACACGATGAAGAAGATTCTAATTTGGCCTACAAAAGTCACTAAATGGTATCGTGTGGATGTTCAAGGATCATTTTGAGACCTAAAGACTTCATATAAAAAGTGTCCTTACTGAGCTCCAAAAGGAACATAGTGATGACACGTGGGTGGTCCTAATAATCCTAAGAGATTTTTCAACTAAATATCAAGCTATTCCACTAGAATTAATTTCAAGATCTTCACAAATTTAAGGCAATTAATAGCTCAAGGGGTTATCTCAACTAGTTGTTGCCAATGTTTACAGTCATTTTCCTAGTTCCATGTCGATAGGTGCCTACATTACAAAAAAATGTGACATTAGTGATGGGAAATCCTATGATGGGATCTTAATGATTTCCACGTAATCCCCTTATGGAGATGTCTATTAAAGGACTATCTTCATAAGTAGATTTAACACCGATCATTAAAGGACCATTGTCTAAGTGGATTTGGTCACTATAACAACAACATTTGTTTTATGACTATAACCAATTCATGTTTTGATAACTAAATGTAATGGCCCTGACCATTACGACACAAAAATGATGTACAACTGGTAATTTTTTTTTTAAATCATTAGGAAAATAATGTCAACAATAAAATCATAGCAACACAACTCGATGACATCATAACGAATGAATTACACTCAACACATCATCATAATCAATCACGTCGCAACCGACACATCCATAATTTAGTAAGACATATAATCAACCATCATCATAAATGAACGACAACACAAAGTAACAACATCACTCACTGCTCATCACTGATATAAATAATAACACAATCAATGCATCAACGAAGGATAGTGACACATAAACATAAAATACATAATAGATTAGAGCATCAAGCGTGGAGAAAATTAAGACAACAATAAAATGACTACCCACCCAACCTACCCTGCAAGGTTAGGACCTCCAGGACACATAAACACCACTCAAGACTAGGTTCCCATCTATTTTGACCATTTAAGGTCTCAGGGCTGGTGATTGTTTTGAAGAAAAATGAGGTGTCTACATCCCATCCGACACAATCAAGTCCAAGCCAACTAAGCTAAATAACAACATCAATGATCATCAAGGCACAATAGAATTCAAAAAAACAACACATGTAACATAAAATTCCATGGCGCAAGAGAACTTAATACAAAATCCATCTAGAAACGACATAAGTCGAGGCACAATAATCTACTTATTTAATTTTTAAGGAGTAAACAAAATCTACTTAACTTGCAGGCGCGTGATTAAATCAATCATCAAATTACAATAATCAACATCATAATCAAGGTAAGCACATTATCCATTTTCCAGATTGATGTATTCACTTATTGATCATTGCACACAAATAATCCAATCATAAGGAAATCATACCACAACATGGTGACAAGCGCATTAGTAAACTAAGTCATAAACATTTATGCTCAAGAAGTAAATAACCAACAACCATTCATTGCATTGACTATTCATTGTGCGCAAGAAGAAAAATCTAAACATTATACAATACCTCCTTCAATACCTTAGATTTTCATACGCACAAGAAATAAACTAAGTTTAAAACCATCATTCAAGAACAAACTAAATAAACTAAATAACTAGACATCTAAAACCATCATTCAATACATTAAATTCATGTGTGCAAGAAATAAACAAAATATAAGCAAACATGCATCCACGTCATCTATTGCACAAGAGTACCCAAGACTTTTTATTCCAAGGTGCAAAATAAATCTAATCTCGTAATTGGTCTTACTTTTCAATGATTACAAGGTGCTAAGGAAATCTAAAAATCTTTAACTATCATTATGACATAGAATCCATTTGCGCAAGAGATTCAAGTGATTTGCTTAACCACTCCTCTATAAACATTTACTAAAACAACATTAATAATGACCCTTCATCATAAACAGTTAATAAAAACCAACATTTAATAATGGACATTATTATAAACATTTAATAATAACCGAACATTAATAACAATTATAAAACATTAATAATAATCATTCATCATAACCGTTAATTAAATAGACATTAATGATGAACATTATTATTAGCATTAATAATAACATTAATAAACGCTTCTGCAACCATTAAAATAACCATTCATTTAAACATTTAATAAAATGCAACAATTAAAGATGAGCATTTATTACAAGATTACATTAATGATGGACATTATTATAAGATTTCATAATAACATTAATAAAGCAAGGAAATAGAGAGCAAAAACGTAGAGGCAACATGCCCCTATGCTAGGCGTTTTTATTGCTCACACGCAGTGTTTAATCACATTCAATAAACAAGGAAAGACACAGAAAAATGAAGAGGAAACATGCCCCTATGCTGGGCGTTTTTCTTTCTCATGTGCTAAGTTTATTCACATGAGTAAACTAGGAAAGACACAAAAAAAACGTTGAGGCAACATGCCCCTATGATGGACGTTTTTTTCTCACACGCAAAGTTTTTTCACATCAAATAAACAACGATAGACAAAACAAAAACGCAGAGGCAACATGCCCCTATGATGGGTGTTTTTATTTCTCACACGCAGAATTTATTCACATCGAAGTAAACAAGGAAATGCACAGCAAAAACGCAAAGGCAACATGCCCCTATGCTGGGCGGTTTTTTTTTCTCACACGCAGAGTTTTTTCACATCAAAATAAACAAGGAAAGACACAAAAAAATGCAAAGGCAACAAGCCCCTATGCTGGGCGTTTTCCTTTCTCACACGCAAAAGTTTACTCACATCAAAATAAACAAGGAAGAAACAAGAAAAATGAAGAGGAGACATGCCCCTATGCTGGGCGTTTTGCTTTCTCACACGTAGAGTTTAATCACATCAAATAGACAAGGAAGACAAAAAAAACAAAAAACAAAGGAGACATGCCCCTATGCTGGGCATTTTTCCTTGCTCACACACAGAGTTTAATCACATCAAAATAAACAAGGAAGACACAACAAAAATGCAGAGGAGATGTGCCCCTATCCTAGGAATTTTTCCTTGCTCACACATAGAATTTAATCACATCAAAATAAATAGGGAATACACAACAAAGATGCAGAGGAGACATGCCCCTATGATGGGTGTTTTCCCTTGATCACATGTAGAGTTTAATCACATCAAAATAAACAAGCAAGACACAACAAAAATGTAGAGGAGACATGCCTCTATGCTGGGCATTTTTCTTGCTCACACACAGACTTTAATCACATCAAAATAAACAAGGAAGACACAACAAAAACGCAGAGGAGACATGCCCCTATGTTGGGCATTTTTCTTGCTCCCACGCAGAGTTTATTCACATTAATAAAACAAGTAAAGACACAGAAAAAACGAAGAGGCAACATGTCCAACCAAATCAGACAACCATTACAAATCCATCAACAATAAATCTTTGTACACTTCTAACTAATTTACAACTGCAACTTAAAAAAATGTGTACCGTAATCCGGCTGACGACTTGTTGATGTTCTTCAACTATTGGCGATCCTCCTCGCTCCTGCTTGATAATCGCTGAGACCTCACCAGTACTTCCCAGCCAACGCTACGGGTACTCTTCTTCCCCCTGATCCCCCCGAGTCGCAAAGGGCCACACACACAAACCAAAGAAAGATAGATCCTAGCTCACCTCACAAGGTCAAGCTACCACTCTCTATCTGAGTTGGGTATCCCAACTCCCACAAGAAAAAACAGTCAAGAGAAAAATCTGGAAGCATAACCTAACGCATACCAATCGTGATCCATTCCCCTTCTCTACCATTTATTTTACAGATTTCTTCTTAGTGACACTTCCATTTGCACATTAAATTCATTTT
>ML802533.1:0-57451 GCA_009831015.1 Picea engelmannii | reverse complement strand
CAAGGTAGTAAAAACATCCTGTCATATAACTTAACGCATCATAATGAAGGAAAAAGTTTTATCATCATAAAAATCCAGATCACTTGCGAGCAAGTGTCCTCAAAGAATAAGTTTGGTAAGTGTGCCAGAGCGGGATGTTACACAAGGAGTTGTTGAACAGGGATGACATCTGGGTTCGTCGTGAGGAGCATCTAGAGTCTCTTCTTCGGGATCTCAGGCATAACATCCCGCACATAGGGATACCGAGTAAGGACACTACACAAGACCAACAAAAAGAATAGAGGCCCGACCCCAGCTCCAGATGACCCCAACTTTCTCGGGTTCTCAGGTTTTTTATTAATGTTTCCAGACAGTTTAGTTTACTGGGTTCCAAGCCTGTGTGGCATCCTAGCTTCTAGGCTTAGCACAATTTTGTTTTTTACAGTTTTTGACAATTGCATGGACAACTGGAAACTTCACGACTATGTGGCAGCATTGGTTTCACACTAGGGCGATGCTGCCACAGTCTCTCAGGATATTCCGACATCTATAACTTTTTCTCTTTAACAGGCTTTAATATATTTTCCTAACTTAAAAAAAAAAAACTTTATAATATATAAAAATAAATAAATTTTTGGTCTTGCATGGGTATATTTTATAATTTATTAATTTAAAATTTAAGTGATATTTTATATTTTGTTAATTTAAAATTTAGGTAATCAAAATTGTGTTTTTACCCACTATAATATGACATTAATAAGATTTATCAAACAAATAAAAGGAGTTAGATTAAATATTTTTTATAATGTTATTTCTATATATTTGTATATGGTGAAAAGAAAGCACCAAAGTTATTATGGTTTGATTTATCAAACAAAGGAGTTAGATTATATATTTTTTATAATGTTATTTCTATATATTTTTTATAATGTTATTTCTATATATTGTGTTTTTACCCACTATAATATGACATTAATAAGATTTATCAAACAAATAAAAGGAGTTAGATTAAATATTTTTTATAATGTTATTTCTATATATTTGTATATGGTGAAAAGAAAGCACCAAAGTTATTATGGTTTGATTTATCAAACAAAGGAGTTAGATTATATATTTTTTATAATGTTATTTCTATATATTTGTATATGGTGAAAAGAAAGCACCAAAGTCATTATGGTTTATGAGAGAATGTGAAAATTAATGAAGCAATGAAAATAGGTAAATTTGTGTTGTATATTATTAAAAGTAAGAATGTTCATCTTCAAGTTTCTTCTTATGAAAATATTTGTAGATTAGTTCATCCCAAGATATTTTTTTGGTTATTTCAATGACCGAGTTTATTATGGAGATAAAGAATATTAATTCTAATTTTGGCAATATTTATTTTGTTGTCCACAATTATAATGTTGGAAAATAGTTTTGATTAGTTAAATTGAAATCTAGAAATTCATTATAGTATTTCAATTTCTTCTGATTAATAATTTCTTTGTAAGTCATGTTTTAATTTTAAACATCCTAAAGATGTAAGATTTAATATTATTGATTTCTTTTATTTTCCAATAGTTAAATCAAACCTCAAAATATCTAACCCAACCTCTTTTGAGTCTTTGGTGATCATTGCTTATACTAGAAAAAAATAACTTAAAACTTATCCTTCAACTCATCCAATCATTTTTATATTATAAATATGTAATCATGGCTAAATTTTATTTCAAACCTAAAGAGGGATTCTCTATGCCCATAATTCATAGTCATTCAACTCAACCAATCATTTTAATATTATAAATATGTAATGATGGCTCAATTTTATTCCAAGCCTTTGGAGGCCCATAATTCAGAGCCATAAAGAATAATCAAGAATGAATATTTTCTTATCTGATTCCTAAAGTTCATAATTTCCTTATTTTCAAAATCATTATTTCACGTTTTCCAACAATAATTGATTCTCTTTTTGGCATTATAGTTATAATTCAAATAATTGCAAGTAAAATAGATACTCAAGTATTTGTAAGATTGTATCTTTTCAAGAATATTATAACCTTTCAAAAATTAAAAAAATAAGTTTTCTTTTCACATTTAATTATTATAATCTTGGATAAATTCAGAAATTTTACAGAGAAATTGGAAACTTTAAATTATTTTTCAAGATCTTCAATAATTTTTGTAGTGAAAACGTATCATAAACATATTAAAAAAGGACGACAAAGAGTCTAACCATGTTACTAAAAATAAAACTTTACTTTTTTCAAATTTATTCTACTCATATTTTTAACATTTTAATATAATTTTGAAATTATTTTTATTTAAAAAATAAATTTATACAAATTAAAAACTATAAACATAATTAGTTTATCGAATGTTTTACTCCCTATATATATAGACACACATACATACCGTTTTACTCCCATTTTTCAATAATTCATTCAATTTTTTTTTATTTTCATTTTTATAAATTTTATAAGTGACATTTATTTTATTTTTATATAATAATAATAATAATAATCTATTTTTAAGGTTACGGCCAAGTCAGCACACCAAATTGGTGTATGAGACCTCCTTGTTTGTGGGACAAGGGACCCCCCCTCCTCCCAACGATTTGACTGATAAAGTCTACGAAGGTATACATACCCTACCCCTCTGGATTTGAACTTGTGACCTCTTAAAAGGAAACACATGTTCTTAACCATTAGACCCACTCAAACTATAAAAAGTTTTATATAATCGACAAAAAAAAAAGGTAAAAACCATTTTTTTTTTTTTAACTTTTATTTAAGATGTACAATAAAGTAAAACCATCGCCAGTGTGCTCTTTTAAGAAGGAAAATATGATTTAAGAATTGGAGGGGAGGACTCGAAGTTAAACTCATAAAAATATAAATTTTGACATTATGACAAAAAGGTATTCTATGCAAAATCTCATTAATTTTGTTCATAATAAAATTAGTTATAAAAATATAAATTTTGACATTATGACAAAAAGGTATTCTATGCAAAATCTCATTAATTTTGTTCATAATAAAATTAGTTATAATGTTTATAATAACTTTGTGTAATGAAATTATGATTATTTTGTGCGTGTAATATATTAATAATAATAATTATATTTATTTATGTTATTAAATTTAGTTTTATATTATTTTAAATAAATTTTATGATTATTATTTTTACTTCTTGAATTATAAAATTGTTTTTATGTACTAGTGAATGGATTTCTGCTTCATATCTAAATGGATTTGTTTAAATGGATTTTTCCTTAATATGTAATTACATATTGCATGCAATATGTAATTACATATTGCATGCAATATGTAATTTAAATTTATTTATTTGAATGATTTATTTTTATGAATTTTGACAAAATGATGACTTTTTAATAAAGAAATTAAATGTGATTCTTATATAAAATCCTCATTTTATGACTAGAGTGGAATGTTTCTTTATTTCTACCAATTTTGACAAAACGATGACCTCTTAATAATGAAATCACATCTAAATATGATCTTATATAAAATCCTCATTTCATGGCTATGGAATGTTTCTTATAATATTCATGTGACTCACTTGAAAATATCTATGATTTTATTTCAGTTAATAAAGGATGGACCATGGTGTAACATAATTTGGTTACCTTCATCTGCACTAACTATATGACAAAAAAAACATCATGTATAATATGTGTTTATGTGTCATTTGTACCAACAATGTAAAGAATGGGATCAATACCATAAGGATTCAAACATGTCAAAATCTAGGTTTTTTTGTATAGGACTCATCACTAACTTTGAAGATAATGATCTCTTCTAAACCATTTTCTCCTTTAAAATTTTCTCCTTTAGGAAGAGTATGGAATAGTTCCCCAAACACAATGTATAGTTGAATGGCATTGAAGTTGATAAGGTATATGGTTATTATTAGGTAAGATCTAAAACATCATTATCTCTAACCATCTTTTTTTATAGATTCTAGATAATTACATTGAATATATCATGCATTATGGGACTCATCACTAACTTTGAAGATAATGATCTCTTTTAAACCGTTTTCTCCTTTAAGAAGAGTATGGAATAGTTCCCATAACACAATGTATAGTTGAATGGCATTGAATTTGATAAGGTATATGGTTATTATTAGGTGAAATCTAAAACATCATTATCACTAACAATCTTTTTTGTTGATTCTAGATAATTACATTGAATATATCATGCATTTTCAAGGGTTTTGGGTCACATGAAATATTTTATTTCCTTTTGAATTTGGTTTGAACGAATATTGTTGAAATTGTTCGATGTTTAATCATGGTCACCTGCATTAGCTTAGCCAATAGGATACTAACAATGCTTAATGAACAACATTCTATGTTCAAGCTTCATGTGCTAATGAAACTCAATAGACTTGTGGACAATCTTTAGCTAGAGATTTCAACGAGCATCCCTCTAATAAAAATCTTGTATGAAGATGAAGGTTTTTGTTGTTGATAATTTGTTGGACTGGTGGCTTCAAAGGTTCTTTTATTACCTTGGTGAGCTCATTGACTCCTTATCGTATGCATTAGGTGTTCGACATGTGTAAGAGGACTTAAATTATGTGCATAATTTTCTCACTAAAGTCATAGATGAGTACTCCACACTTTTCATGAATGCTACAAAATACAATAAAGATTCGCTAGATAAACCTTAGACTAAAGGAAACAATAGAAATAATGCTTGACAAGTGCATACTAGAATGCTTGACAAGTTGTTAAAAATATATATATATATCAAGGTAAAATGACCAACATCGAGAGAAAATCGTGTGGGGAACAAGAAAGACTCTCCTCGTTTTTATAGAGGTGGTACTCGTCTTTCTTGATATATGGAATATTGTTCTTCTGAACTTAGAATCATGCAATTGAAAATCCCAATAAATCTTCCAATGAAACCCTAATATGCAGATGTACAGACTCTTATATACATATGTACAAACTTTTATACACATATGTACTTGTTAAGAACATTATATCATTCGAGAAAAAGAAATAAATATGTTTGCAGATATTTGTATCTACAATGTTTGGAGTCTTCTTTCAACAAAAATTATGTCTTCCTTTTAAAATAATGTGAACCCAAAATCAACTATGACTTTGCAATATGAAAGAAAAGTAAAATGGATAGGTCATCAAAGAAATTAACATGATCACTTCATTACAACTCAAAAAAAAATTTGATAGACACACATTTGAAATCTCATGCTTTAAAATCAAAGTCTGAGAAATCACTAATGTAATGCCCTGAATAGTTCTTTGTAGGAGAAATAAATAATAATATCTCAAATGTAACAAGTTTAACAATGTATGAAATGAGAAGGATGAAACAACCTCAACAAGATCTCAATGACAACTAGATAAATTGTATTAAACTACATTTTCTTTTTTATAAGCATGGATATTACTTCCCTAGACCTGAAATGTCATGAGAAATTACTGGAAGAATTTAGGAAAGAGTTGATCAGATCTAGATCTTCCTATTTTTCCACATACATAGAAAAACTTATGGAAAGAATAAAGAGGAAAGAAAGATGAGGAAGAAATTTCAACAAGATAATTCACAAAATCTTGGAAAGGCAAAATTTGCTTCTTGCAAACTCTGCATCGCTGCCAAAAACTCATGACTGCCAACAAATACCAACTTCCAACCTTTTGAATATCTTTCACATATTTTTTAATATCTTCTCTTCATCTTCTTGGAACTGCATTTTTAGTTAAGTTTTTACTTTCCCCTTTGTGAATATTAACTAAAATATATGTGCCATCAACTGGGACCCACTTTAGAAAATCATAAATTTCTTTTAATAAACAATTTTTCCAAAAATAGTTCGTCGCCAAGCTAGAAAATATTCACGACTGCAATTTAATTTTTAGGGAATTATAGTTATGATTCTATCCATGGGAACCAATTGAAAATCTTTCTTCATGTCTCTATATTTCCAACGAGCTATCATTTTCTCAATTTTGACTTCAGGATCAAAAGTTATGACCTATGGAAGATAGGCACTCATTAGTCATCAATCTATGCACGTGAATTCTAATCTCTTGATTTGTTAATTCGCCCCATTTATCCCACATGCATGGGGAAATAGTTCTCTTATAATGTTTATAAGAAATATGATTCCCCATGTTATTTGTGTGTGAAATAGAGAGAACTATGGAACCTTGTGTAGCTTGTGCAGAGTATAGTTGTTGGTTGCCACCTCATCGCCCAATCATCATACCAAGTCACTAATAATTCATTTCTTTCTAATCTGTACCATCCAAGTGTCACCTATGGTTAGGTCCACTTCATTTCCACGTGTCCCAATATTCCAAAGCAAGGGGGAGGGGGATAAAACTTAGGAATATAGAGATTAATTTCACAAAATATAAAAAAGACAATATATAATTATATAGAAATAGGGAAATGTGGAGGTAGGGTAATGTAGGTTGTACGGTCGTCGGTAGGGTGATATAAAAAATAGCTACGTGTTGAGAACTAGTAAAAATATCTAAGTATGGAACAAGGAGTGAGCAATAGGAGAGCCAAAATACGTCACGACTTGGTGCGTTAGGGTTTGAGAGCCGCCATGGCAGGTCAGGGAGGGGAGCCGCCGTCCCCTCCTTCCCCAGCCTCCTCCTTCAGACGTCTGGTAGAGGCGTGCAGCAAACAGAAGACCACCTTAGAAGCTCCTAGCTTTGTCAAGAAACTGAAGGATATTCCAGAAATCGATCTCCCCCCTGATCAACCAATGAAAGTCGCCCTATCTCTCTCTGAACGAGGGCTCATTGACCAGTTCATGGGCCTCTGGCCCTCTTCCAGATCCACAGACAACTGGGTTCAACGAAATTGGAGACCGCTGATAACAAACAGCGTGACCTGCTACGCGGTCGGACGAGGATATTTCATTTTCAAATTTATTTCCCAGGAGGACAGAGACCTGATCTTCAGAAAAAACCCTTACTTAATGGGCACACAAGGGCTATATCTAAATAGATGGACCCCGAACTTCGACCCTGCCTCAGAAATCCCCAAATACGTTCTGGTCTAGGTAAGACTTCCCAACTTGCCGATCCACTGCTGGAACCCCTCTTCTCTTCAGGCAATCGGCAATGGTATTGGGCACTACATCGACCGAGCTGAACCAAGGGACCAGTATTCTTGTGCGTGCATCTGTGTAGAGTTAGATCTGGAGGTTGGTCTACCAGAAGCAATCAAGCTGAAGGTCAGAACCTGGCAACACATTCAAAAGTTGGACTATGAACAACTTCTGTTTAAGTGTAGAGGATGCCACGAATATGGTCACTTCCAAAGAAATTGTCCAAAAGCCCCCACCACCACAGAAAAAGAGGGAGATGAAGGTTGGCAGCAGGCCTGGAAAGGGAGATCAAGAGCAAGAGGACAAAGATGAGAGAAGACTGAACCACATAAATCTAAATCCACGGAAGCCCCAGGAAAGGAGAATAGATTTCGGATCTTAGGCCAAAACACGGAGGAAAGTGTGCAAGATCCAAATGAGGCAGCCCCTGAGGAAGGGAAGGAAGACCAGCACCTAGAAGACAAAGGGAATATGCCAATAGAAGAAGATGGGACACAAAGCAATCCCCCCCAGCAACAGGACGACCATCAGAATGCAGAGGATGGGGAGATCCAGATAGGAAGTGATTCAGAGGAAGTAAATGAAATTTGGACCTCCCCAAAGAAAAAAGGAAGAGGTCGGAAATCAAAAATTGATGAAAGGAACCAAGAAGCCCACAACGCTGTGCTAAATGGATCACAATCCACCATCAAATCGGCGTTCATCGGCCATCAAACGCGGAAGCAGACCAAAACCTCCCAAGGAGGCCACCCCCTCCCCTAGGTTCCTGATGATCATAACCTCCTGGAACTGTAGAGGAATGGGCAGCAAAAAAAAGGAAGAAGCTCTGAAAGATATCCTCAAATCCTCGAAAGCTAGTATCCTACTGCTCCAGGAGACCAAAATGAGCCAGCAAGATGTGCTCAGAACCTTATCGAATGTTTGGAAAGGAAGTCAAGGAGTCGTCAGGGATGCACGGGGGGCTTCAGGAGGGATTTGTACTCTTTGGGACACCTCCAGAATCGACATGATCAGCTCCCATATTTGCATGCACTGGATTCATACCAAAGTTCACCACAAAAACACGGGATGTTAGGTAAGCATATTTAATATTTATGCTCCTCAGCTATTAGGGGAAAAAAATCACTGTTGGGATTCTTTGTAGACCTATCTCCAGCAAAACAATCTCTCCAATATTATTCTTGGAGGAGACTTCAATGTAACGTTGGCCCAGGATGAGAAAAGGGGAGGCTCGATCATGAGAGACCCGACCAGAGAATGGGTAGAAGACTTAGCTGCCGCATGGGACCTTCTTGATATAAAACCCACCAAGGGTCGTTACACGTGGACAAATAAGAGAATTGGCCCAGGTCACATCGCTGCCAGATTAGACAGTTTCCTTGTACAAAGCTCCTTCCTGGTGCTAGGACTTGAGGCAAAAATAGAAATTCTGACCCACAGTGCCTCAGACCATAAACCAATTCGTCTAGAAATCAAGAAAGACCAAGTCAAAGGGCCCATTCCCTTCATATTCAGCCCAAATTGGATCTATGATAAAGGATTTGCTGATATTGTCACAAAAGTGTGGGCCACTACAGTCCAAGGATCATCATCCCATGTTTGGGAGGAAAAAATAAAAATGCTGAAATATGCACTGAAGTCTTGGCCAAAAATCAGCCAAGCCCAGCAGCAGCTCGCCTAGCAGCCCAAGGCCTTCTTAAAGCACATCAGCTGATAATGGAACAAAAGGAGATCACTCCGGAAATTTTGAAAGAGGAGGACAGCCTCCAAAGGCAATGGCACCAAGCTTGCAGATTGGAGGAAAATTATTGGAGGCAAAAATCTAGAAGTTTATGGCTGCAAGAAGGAGACCGAAACACAGCCTACTTCCACAAACAAGCAGAGGCAAGAAAACATTATAAGGCAGTTACGGAAGTGCAGGTCCAGGACAAAATAATAGCAGATCCAGACGGAATTAAACAAGCAGCATATGACACATTCAAGAAATTATATACAGCCCCAAAGGATGTGGATTTAGACCAGCAAGCATACCCCCTCACGCTGATTCCAAAACTAATAAATGCAGACATCAACAGTAAGCTAACAAGTGAGATTACGCAGCAAGAAATAAAGGAGGCCCTTAACCAAATGAATCCCGACAAAGCACCGGGCCCAGACGGGTTCACTGCCAGGTTCTATCAGCATTGTTGGGAAACCATCAAAAAGGACTTAACTAAAATGATCCAGAAGTCACAAAAGGTCAGCAAGTTGGGAGGAAGCACCAACTCCTCCTTTCTAGCCCTCATTCCGAAAGAAAAAGGAGCAATCTCCTTCAACAGATTTAGGCCAATCTCCTTATGCAACATAAGCTATAAAATAATTGCCAAAGTAATATCTAATCGCCTCAAGACAGTGCTTCCTCTTATTGTTCCGGAAAACCAAGGAGGTTTCGTCCAGGGGAGGCACATTGCCGACAACATCATCCTAGTCCAAGAGGCGATCCACTCCAGCGTGCTAAGGAAATAAAAAGGTATGGTCATCAAACTGGATCTTGCTAATGCTTTCGTTCGAGTCAGACATGCATTTTTGTTTGAAGTTATGAACAAGTTTGGATTTGATTCACATTTCATAAGTTGGATTAAAGCATGCATTGGATCCCCCTGGATAGCCCCCCTGGTGAATGGGAAGGTCTCTGGCTTCTTCAAAGCCTCTAGGGGGCTAAGGCAGGGTTTCCCTCTATCGCCCCTGCTCTATGCTCTTCAAGCTTCAACTCTAAGCTACCAGCTGGGAAACGCCCAAATTAATAAAGATCTCATGGGACTAAGCATAACACAAGGGGTGAAAGACATCAATCATGCCCAATTTGCAGACGGCACGTTGCTGCTGGGAGGGGCAAGTCCCATCATAGCGAAAAAATTTAAGGAAGAGTTGGACGCCTATGCAGAAGCTTCTGGAAGTGAAATAAATCTGGCCAAGAGTAACATTTATGGATGGAACATCACTCCAAATGAAATGTTGAGAATCACTCGCGTTCTTGGGATGGAGGGGCACACAAAATGGGATGCTTTTCAGTATTTAGGAGTCCCAATCTTTAAGTCTGCACCAAGAGCTTCTCACTGGAGCCATCTAACTGAAAAACTAAAAAGAAAGTTCTCTTCTTGGGGAGCCAACTGGTTGAATTTAGCAAGTAAGACAGACTTGATAAAAGTTGTAGTAGCAAGTCTCCCAATCTATCAATGCTCGCTGCTACTATCCCCAGCCACAGTCATTCAAAGTCTTGAAGCATTTCAACAACGATTCCTCTGGGAAGGAGGAAAGCAAGAAAAGAAGAAGCTGCATCTAGTTAAATGGGAAAAAGCCACAAAATCCTACATGGAAGGAGGTCTTAATCTGAAGAACACAAGGACTCAAAATCTGGCCCTAGGGGCAAAGCTTCTATGGAAAATGGTAACTGGAAAGATTACTTGGAGTAAGAAATCCCTCTGGAGGAAATACTTCCGAGGATCTCGGGATAGAAGCTTAGAGCTCCCATGCAAGGAAGGGAAAAGCTCTCCCATCTTTGCTCTTTGCAAAAAGGTGATCCCTCTCTTCACCCCCCACCTAACATGGATACCGAAAAGTGGCAAGAAAATAAGAATCTGGACAGACTCGATAATGGGCGATCCTCCTCTAGAACAGCACCAAGAACTCCAAGACCTTAAAAGATGGATGGGCAGTCAGAATCTCTCAACTCTTTCAGACATTTTAGATTGGGAAGCAGAAAGACCTCATCTTTGGCAAGGATGGGCAACCCCAAACAGACCTGCCAATTTAGAAAGGCAATGGGCTGCTCTCAAGAAGTTTCTGCAAGGGAAAGCTCTGCTAAAAAAGGTAGGCAAAGATGAACGAGGTTGGGGCAGGAAAGCTCAGGCTTATACCACAGCTGAAGGATACCAACTCCTCAATTCAGTCCCCACTGCTTTGCCGAATATAGCCCTGTGGAAGGCAGTCTGGAATTACCGCTCCCTTCCAAAAGTTGACCTCTTCATCTGGACCTTAGCACATAAAAGCATCCCAACGGGGGAGAACCTCAAAAGAAGGGGCTAGGAAGGGCCCTTTAGATGCCCACTATGCCGTCAAGAGGAAGAAACAACCGATCATCTCCTCCTTAATTGCATTTACTCCAAAGAAGTCTAGAAGAAAATGACAGGACCCCAGCTAATCACCAGATTCCCCACTGATGTAACAAGCCTCCTCCTCCAATGGGATTCCATGTGTCCCTTTGCCAGAAAAAAAAAGAACCAAACACACTGGATATGGGGATTGTTACCAAAGCTCGCCCTTTGGAGTCTCTGGCTAGAGTGAAACCATAGAATATTTAGGGACAACCTTTTAAGTGAAGATAGATTGGTCACCAAAATTCAAGCATCTATGGGGGAGCTGGCTGCACATCTCAGCCCCACAGTCAAGCTTCACAATCTGGATGAAGATCAGAGGAGCTGGATAGCTCATTTCAATGTCCCAGGTCTAGGAAACCCACATCGAACGCCTCCCAACAAAGAACCCTGGGAGATCAGGGAAAGTAGAAACGACTTTGTCAATTGGAAATGTAAAATCAAAACTCCTATTCTCCATTTCGATGGGGCCTCGAAAGGGAACCCAGGGCCCTCAGGAGGAGGGGGCACAATTGAAGAACCCAATCAAGACAAAGTTACGCAATATGCACTTGGGCTCGATATAGAAACCAACAACAGGGCTGAGGCATTGGCTCTCTGGAAAGGATTGCAATTGGCTTTAAAACTCAAAATCTCGGACTTAACAGTAATAGGTGACTCAAGAATTATAATACAGGCCATGGTTAAAAGATCCAAATCTCAAAGTATAAAACTCAACAGCCTCCTTGACAAAATTCGACTTATATCAAGTAAATTGAACTCCTGTCATTTCTATCATGTGTTAAGGGACCAAAACTGCAGTGTTGACCAAGCAGCCAATCAAGGCGTGTTATTGGAGGAAGGTACTCTGTCAGTTAATGGCACATTGGAACGAGTGGAGATCCCATGATCCCACGCAGACCTTAAGCTCTCATCCAAATGCTGATTCGCGCAGGTACAAGGGATCTAAGCAAATCGGGCATGAAGACAGGAATATTTGGGTTGATTGGCACACAGGCTCAGCCAAGTACCAAGAGAAAGCACACCCAAGATTGGAGGCAGACATAGGATCCGCGCAGCTCATCCAGTTCCCAAAGATAATGATGAGCCAAGGCAAAAAAGAAATAAAGGGAGCTCGGCCCCCTCACAACCCAACTCAAGGATCGATCTGCAAGACGCGCAGGCACAAAGAGAGGGCAAGGAACTAGAGCGAGCAACTCCAGGCACGTGAAGTGAGAGCAAGTAGGAAGAGGGCATCTTCCTCCAAAGGGACAATGAGTACAGAAGAACGATTGAAGGAGATGGATAAAACTCTTGCAAATTTGCAGAAGATGCTACAACACCAGTTAGACTTCTTGGAAAATCTGGATGTGGAAGCTGGACGTAGGCTAGAACAACTTGAATCAGACATCTCTATGATGAAAATTGGGTTTGCTGAAGAATTGGACAAGCTTCACAAAGAACTGAAGAATCCTCAGCAAGAATTTGATGAAAGAATGGAACAACTGGAGGCTAAAATGGCCCAACTGAATAGCAGTTGGACCCAGGATGAAGAGAAGTAATTTCTGTGTTAAGTGTCATTGTAAAAATCTCTCAAAGCAGTCTGGCATTGCATTAGCCATGGCTTTAAATAAGCAGTATAGTAAGCAATTAGGGAGCTCCGTCAGTTAGTAGGACTTGTGTCAAGTTGTTTGTAATCAGGCTAAAAGACCCAAAGAAACACTGGGCATTTTGTAAACTGAACCAGTGGCTCTACCACACTTTTTAATATAATTTCATATCCGTTTATGTCAAAAAAAAAAATATCTAAGTATGAAGAGTTTTGAGATTGTGGACTTATGGGGTTAGGGGATATAAGGGTGGGATTGTGGACTTATGAGGTTAGGGGATGGAAGGTGGAGATGAGGGAAGGGGTCCCACATCCACATTCATGAAAAAATGACTTAGGATAGGGGTATGAAGAGTATGGAGAGTAGTGTAAAGGAATATGGGGAGCAATGAAAAATGACTAATTATGGAGATTAGAGAGGTTAAGAGGAAGGAAAATGAGGAAAGAAATTAAGTATGGGTATGGAGAATAAGGGAAATAGCTAAGTATGGGCTAGTAGAATGAGGGAGAAAATTGGCATATCTTCTATTTTAGATTTCGTAAAATGTTGGACGTGTTAGAAAAGTAGGTGTGCTTGTTTAACCATAGACAATATATGAATATTTTTACCCAACCATAGGCCGAAGCCACCCTCGAGCACCTTAACCTTGACAGAGAATAATTCTGGAAGAAAACCCTAGGCCTAATATCCAATCAATGTAGCGTACCTCTCTCCAGAGCTAGCTCACAAGGCAAAAAGTCCAAACCATAACCAAGAGAAATTCCAAGCCTAAAACCAAAAATACAAGTTGCAGTAGCTACAACTACAGATACTCTCCAAACTTGCGCACTTACTAAATTTCTGCAGTGCGTACTAGATTTTTGTAGTTGCGAGTTGTGTGTGTACAAATGAGCTCTGGCATCCTGTATTTATACTTTTCTTTCCTAGTTATTTGGGCTGACTTCTCTTTCTGGAGGCTAAAGACTCAATATTAAATTATTTTCTTTAGCCGACTTGTCTTTTAGGGTTATATCCAATGCTTTAGGGTTTCTTCTTACTTCCTAGAATATTCTATTCTTGTGAGGGTTACACATGGAGGCTAATACTTCCCATAAATACCATACTATCAAGACTCCCTGCTAGCTAGGGAGGTATTGAAGGCAATGGTCTTGAGAAAAAACATACCATTCAACCAGTAGCATCATCATATCCACTCAGACTATCTCATGATTGAATCACGAGCACCATCATCATTATCAGTATCATCTGACAACATTAACTACATCATATCTTTAAGACATACTTAATCTTAGCAATGATGTTGAATAAGTCACTAACTCCACAGAGTGATACAAGAACTATTCTTCTAACCCATACATATGTCCTAGAAGAATAGTTGTTCCAACTGATGTTGGAAGCCACACCATGGGATACAAGGACTATTCTTCTAATTCGAACATGTGTCTTAGAAGAATAACTGTGATGGACCATACACTGACTATCCATCTAGCTGGTAATCATTTTCAACACTACTGATAGTCTTCATGGAAATCAGAACAATGCCATTCAATAGAACAAAATTGTGTCTATCCATAGTAGTACACAACTACTATCCAGTGGTACACAACCACACCAAGTAGCACACAACTAATGGATACGTGACATATAGTCACAAACAATGGAACACATCCAACATAGTGGCATACGACTATTGTTCAGAGACATAAAGTCTCCACAGTGATTATGTCATCCGATATCAACCTATATAACAATATCATGATACAAACTAAGTCATATGGGCCATTCTTCCACTCACATCTGTGAGATCTAGAAGAGCATCTTCCCTCATAAGGTAAAACATAAGCCATGGGCTATCTAGACTATTCTTCTCAAGCATAGAAGAACAATTGTCCCTAATTTATGAGCCTGGACCATTCGTCTAACTGGGCCATTCCTCCGGCACTAATCATAGTGCAACCTGGAGAGAATGAGTCCACCCTAGGGAATTCCTATCCCTGATTGCTGAACATGGACCATTCCCCTAATTGGGCCATTCTTCCGGAACTAATGACAGTGCAACCTGGAGAGAATGAGCCTTCCCTAGGGAATGACTATCTGAAACATTTCCTGCACCAACCTCCAATGAGCAGTTTCTAAGAATGGGAAAGTGTCCAGACCAACCTCCAAAACAGACCATTCTTCGAAACTGCTCACAATTGTGAACTTCAAAAGATTGACTACCCAACGAGGCAGACCATTATACTTGACCACTACTCAGAGTGACTACCAAGAAGAATGCCTGTCCTAGACCATTCCCCCACACTTTCCATAAGGGGAATTGTTGTTTATGGTACATCAACAATCTATCGAATCATTTTCATTACGAAAATGATTGTCCTATCTGGACCATTTTTCAAACTAGAAAATGCGTGTCCGTCAGAAATCTCAAACCACATTCCAAACTGGAAAGGAACTACTCATCCTGGACCATTTTTCGAACTAAAAAATGATTGTCCATAAATCAATAACACATCAGTGCTCCCTCCCAACCTGGGAGTAATCTCTTCCTTTTTCAATAAGGAAGTCATCTCCACGAGCCCCATATTGTTTCTTACGTATGGAAACTTTTCATCTTGGACAGAGGCTTTACCAAAATATCTTCGTGGAGATATATTGGAGAACCACTTATCTTTTTGGACTTCATCACGAAGGATATAATGCTTGATCTCAATGTACTTCGGTATTTCATGGAACACTGGTTTTCTTTGAAGTCTTCGTACAACTCTGATCATTACAATATATCATGGTTGAGTTCAACACTTTTTTTTCCTGCTAGCTCATGACATTGTGGAAAATATCAAACTGAAACATATCCAAGTAGCACTTCTTCTGTCATCGTGAGAGTTTTCCATGGATTAAAAATCCATCATCTCAGACTTTTGAGTAACTATTCTGATACACTATCTCTATTATAGAAAGTTTTCACCATGCTTTTTTTGTATATGAGATACTTTGAATCAGGTTGTTTGAATCCATACAAGGTCTTCTTATATCTGCATACATGGGTCTCTTTCTGGTAGAAGCTTCTTTCTCACTTGGTTTATTTGGGAAGAACAATCCTTTACATGTAAATTCCAATCCATGGATATTGGTGAGCTTTCATTATAGTTTTTCTCCCTCCTTCTGGAAGAACCTCTGAATATTGCAATGCTTCCATTCACAAGTCTTTTTCACATTTTCTTACATACACTGTTCTTTATCATATCTTCCATTTATTTTGCTTGATTTCTTCTAGTGGGTTCAAACCAAGCTGGTAGTCTTGTGATTCTTGATATAATAACTAGTTGTTCTATATTTTCTTTATTTCTTGGAATCTTGATGTTCTTCCTCATGTTTCTCTTTATCTCTTGGGTCCATGGAGTCTTCTATAGATTCCATGCCTTGAAGATTCCAACTTCTTCCTTTCATCATATGATCATGGATGTATATGAACAACTAAGGATACTTTAAGGCTTATTTTCGAAGAATAATTCTTCTGAACACTACTGCTTATCATGGATGCTACTTTCAATGAGAACATGGACATATACATCATAATCCTCAATGGATCATATCATTTAGGATTATCTCCCTCCTAATCCTTGTTTCATGTATGAATGCATGCTCTTCATTTTGGAATTATATAATCAGCTCCCTCTATCTAAGAGAGTCCATGATTTCGTCTGCATCCTTATTGCCTTATGCAAAGTGTCACGAGTCTTTTTCTAATTTCCTCTTGATTGTTGTCTTCTTTCTGTTTTGACTTCTTCCGGGCCTCTTCAAGTTTGATTATGATTTCAGCTTATCTGGCAGTTGTTACTTATATAATAGCTTCCATAGGAATTGTTACCAAGGATTGTCAATGTCCTTCATCTTTCCAGATACATTACTTGACTGGTAATCATTGTAATAGTAATCCTTATCTTGTTATTCTTCCATAGGTGTTGTTTCACTGATCATCTTATATTCTAAGAAATAGATATATAAAAACTATGTAAACATGGTATGTACAAGGACTATGTTACAGTAGAATATTGTTACTTTGACTAGAAGAAGAAATATGCTTCATCTTGTTTGACTTTCTTTGAGGGTTCCTTTTCTTTGACAATTGTTGCTTCATGGGTTTCCTTCCTTTTCTTTAACTCAAGACAATGATTCTTGTAGTGACCATATTTTTGACAATTGAAGCATTGTATTTTTGACATATCCTTCTCTTGATTTGGTTTCTTCCTTGAGTCAAACTTCTTCTTATTCCTGAATTTCTTGAACTTTGTTGTGTAGGCTTGATCATCATCTTTCCTTTGGAATTTCACTTTTGCGCTAATACTTGATTCTTCTTGTGCACAACAAGTCCAAAGTTCTTCAAATGTGGGATACTCCTTTCTTGTGTTCATGCTTGCGACAAATGCATCCCATGTATTGGGAAGGCCAATGAGTACTATCTTTACCAGTTCCTTCTCTGAAATGATTTCTTCAATAGCTTGTAGTTGATCTCTTAACTGATACATTCTCACAAGGTATCATGTTATGTTGTCATCATGATTCATTTTCATGTCATGAAGCTCATTCCTAAGACTTATTACTTGTCCAATGTTTCTGACTGAGAAGAGGTTAGTTAAGGCATCGTACATCTTCTTAGATGAGTCAAGATGAGAGATCTAGGGCATCAAGTGGTCTTTTACAGAGCCCACTATGATACTCATGGAATTGATGTTATTGTCCTTGAACTTATTCATAATTGCAACATTCTGAGGTTCCTTCTCTTTTCCTTCTTCAAATTGTGGTTCCACAATCTTTCCTTTCATGATATGCAATACTTTATTCTTGGAAAGGATGAGTTCAATCCTTTTCTTCCATGCTCTGAAGTTAGAATCCCCTTCTAACTTGTTTTTTGACTTCATAGAGTAAGTCATGACTACTTTGACTTTGTCAACCTTTGACTTTGACCAAAAAATAAAACTTGATGTCTTAGCTTGCTAAGAGAACTAGGAGGTGAGCTAGGTTAGGGAGCACTAGGCTATCTAGAAATTAGGTCAATATATTCACTTAAGGTGCCTCAACAATAGGGTTAGGGTTTTGTTGCTGCAACAAAAACTTTGACTGCAACCACAATTGTAACTGAGCAAATCCCCCCAATTTATCTTCTAGCAGTTAGAGTGTCTGAAGATAGTGTGGTCCCATAACCTGTTAGAAAAGTAGGTGTGCTCGTTTAACCATAGACAATATAGAAATATTGTCACCCAACCATAGGCTGAAGCAACCCCCGAGAACCTTAACCTTGATAGAGAATAATTATGGAAGCAAACCCTAGGCCTAATATCCAATCAATATAGCATACCTCTCTCCAGAGCTAGTGCACAAGGCAGAAAGTCCAAACCATAACCAAGAGAAATTCCAAGCCTAAAACCGAAAATACAATTTGCAGTAGTTGGAACTGCAGATACTCTCCAGACTTGCACACTTACTAAATTTCTGTAGTGTGCACTAGATTTATGCAGTTGCAAGCTGTGTGTACAAATGAGCTCTGGCATCCTATATTGTTTGGACTAACTTCTCTTTTTTAGTTGTCTGGAATGACTCCTCTTTCTGGAGGCTAAAGACTCAATATTAAATTATTTTCTTTAGTCGACTTGTCTTCTAGGGTTATATCCAATGCTTTACGGTTTCTTCTTGCTTCCCAGAATATTATATTCTTGATAGGGTTACACGTGGAGGTTAATACTTTCCGCAGTTACCATAATATCAATAGGACGAAGCTAAGACATAGGGATATTTAGTGAGAAGATGGAAAATATATATTTCCTTATTTTTTGCATCTTTTTCTTTTCTTCTCTTTTGTTCAAAAGAGAATCCATCCCCATTAGCCTTTCATTATGAAGAATTGCAATATTGAAGATATTTTAAATTTTTTTGGGTCTTCATGATCAATAGGTGAGGGTTATTTGGCACTTTCCAAATTTGAAAAAAAAAAATAGTCTCCATTTGAAAGAGGCATAAGTTCAAATATGCACCCCAAACACCTAATTGATGTGTGACATGAAAACACATCAACACAAGTGCATACTATAATAACAAAAATACTTTATCTTTAAGGTCACAACCAAGACAAACATCAAATTAGTGTATGATACCCCTTTTTTGTGGAACAAGGAGCCCATTTCATGTAACAATTTGACTTCTAAAGTCTATATATCTGTATATACCACACCCCCCTAGTTTTGAACCTATGACCTTCTAGGAGGAAACATGTGTTCTTAACCATTAAGCCCACTCAAGTTGTATGTCTTAGAAATGCATTAAATATTGATAAAATTTTCATTTAATACTCTCATGTTATGAGAATCAAAATCCATTGCATATATTATGAAGTTTAATTAAAGAGTGCTAAAAGGTGAATTGATTAGTTATATGAGGAAGAGATTCATTAAAAAGTGTGTGTTATGTTTACATCCTTCCATATTTTATTAAAACTATTGGCATGAAATGGATTTTGTGAATGAGGTCTTAGCCAAAGGTGTAAAACATGTGTGAAATATCGCATGGTTTTGTGGATTTGTGTGCCTATGCCTAGTAATATATATTTTTTTATTCATAAAGGGAATTACATGATTTGCTTAATTTTTCTATGAAGAGAGTGTTATTCATTTATGAGATAATTTTTCTCATGAGTATTAAATCTCTTGTAAAATCTCTTTATGCATCCTTTTAAAAGACATTATTTTAAAGGAGATCTATAGATCTATTATTATTGTTGGAAGGTTTATTGTATTTTTCTCTACAATCTCCCCTACATCCCAGACAATGACTACACAAACCATGAAAAATCTTATGCTTGTTGAATGGGTGACAAATATTTCCATCATAACTTCCTTGTTAGTCAATAAGGTTAACAATATTTCTATTATCAAGCCATCTCTTCAACGTGTAAAATGTAAGGTGTCGATTTATGATGGATCCCATGATTTGGAAGTGCTCAGCGGTTGGATCCTTGATCTAGAAACTGTTAGAATGTGCTCATTTTACCATTGACAATGTCACTATTGTCACCCAACCATAGGCCGAAGCCACCCTCCGAGCACCTTGACCTTGATAGAGAGAAGAATCCTAGTAGCAATCCAATAGCCAAGCAATGCTAATGCACCAAGAAAGAAGTAACCAAAGTTGATCAGAGAGTCCAACCCAAAAGATAGAAGCAATAGGCTTCAGAAATGGTGGCAACACCTTCTCCAGAACTTGCGCACAAGACTGCCAGACTGCAGTGTGCACAAGTGCCTTTCTGCAATTCTGAGAAGTGTGTCAAATCAAAGACTAGCGCCCTGTATTTATAGAAATCCTAGAAGACTGCTTGGGATGACTTCTCATTCTGAGTACTAATTAATTCATATTAATTATCTCTCTCAGCCGACATCTTTTCTAGGGTTATGTTCACTTATTTTCTTTCTTCTGAAACATTCTAATCTTGTCAAAGGTCACAATGGAGGTTCATACCTCACGAAGCTATCATAATATCAACACTCCCTCCTAGATAGGGAGGTATAACTGATAATGGTCTTGAGCACAAATAGACCATTAATTTTTAGCATCACGAGCACTATCATTATTATCCAATTGGATACTTTCCATGAAAACAAGTACAATATCAATTGATAGAACACAATTGTGTTTATCCATGGTAGTACACAACTACTCAAACCGTTACACAGTCACAAACAGTGGTACATATCCACCACATTAGCATATCTCTACTGTATGGAGACATGCAGTCTCCATAACAATCATCTGATATCAACCTGCACAGAAAATATTGTTATGATATAAACTGAATCGTCTGGGCCATTCTTTCACTCACATCTGTGAGATCTAAAAGAGCATCTGCCCTTAGAGTAGAACATCAATGATGGGCTACCTGGACTATACTTCTCAAGCAAGGAAGAATAATTGTCCTAATTTATCAGCCTAGACCATTCCCCACCCTAGGCCATTCCTCCGACATTAAACAAAGTGAAACCTAGAGAGAATGAGTTTTCCCTAAGGAATGCATGTCCCTGATTGTTGAACCTGGACCATTCCCCACCCTAGGCCATTCCTCTGACACTAGAAAAAGTGCAACCTGGAGAGAATGAATCTGCCCTAAGGAATGACTGTCCGGACCATTTCCTAAGGAAATGACTATCCTGCACCAACCTCCAAAAGGGACCATTCCCCATGTTAACCACAATGGAAATTATTGTCCGGCGAGGCAGGCCAATCTTCTTGAGTAACCCTCAAGGAGAGAGACTTCCCTAGACCATTCCCCATGTTAACCACAATGGGAAATCGTTGACTATGGTACATCAACAATCCATCGATACATTTTCATTACAAAAATGACCGTTCGATCTGGACCATTTTCCGAACTGGAAAATGCTTGTCCGTTAGAAATCTCAAACCATTTTCTGAATCTAGAAAGGAACTTCCCAAGATGGACCATTTTTCAAACTTGAAAATGACTTTCCTTAATTCAATAAAATGTCAATTCTCCCTCCCAACTTGGAGATTCATTTCTTCCCTTTCGACTAAGGGAGTTATTTCCACGATCCCCAATTTGTCTCGAAAATATGCAAACTTTATTCTGGACAGAGGCTTTGTAAGGATATTTGTTGTCTGCTCATCTGTGGGGATATACTGGAGTTTTAATTCTCCTTCCCGGAATTTATCTCGAATAAAGTAGTATTTGATCTCAATATGTTTCGAACATTCATGAAACACTGGGTGTTTTGATAGCCTTATACAACTCTTATTGTCACGGTGTATTATGGTTGAATTTGGAACCTGATCAAATAAATCGGAGATTATCTTTCTTAGCCATATTGCCTTTGTGCATGCCTCACATGTTGCGATATATTCTTCTTCTCCTGTGATGAGTGCGGTATACTTCTGTTTTCTATTGCCCCAAGATATCATAGCAGAGCCCAAGCTGAAACACATCCCTGAAGTAATCTTTTTGTCTTCTGAACTTCTTGCCCAATCTGAATCTGTGAATACATGAAGTTGTATATCACTGGATGCGGTATATCTTAGACCATAGTTTATTGTCCCATGAATATATCTTAGGACATGCTTTACAGCTATCCAATGCTCATGTATAGGTTCCACCTAGAACTGGCTTAGTGTGTTCATGGCAAAGCAAATGTTTGGTCGAGTATTTACCAAATACATCAATGACCCAATCAATTGTCGATATAGTGATGGATCTACTGGATCAGAATCTGAATCTCTTACTTTTCTTATGTCTGTAGTCGTAGGAGTGTCCATGGATTTGCAATCCATCATTCCAAACTTATGGAGAATCTTTATTGCATACTTTTCTTGTCCAAGGAATACTTCACCACACTTCTGCCATACTTCTAGTCCCAAGTAATAATGCATGAGACCAATATCTTTCATATCAAACTCATAAGCTAGTTCCTTTTTGCACTAGATGATGAGAGACTCTTCACTTGTTAGGAATAGATCGTCAACATATAGTACTAGAATCACAGGTGCGTTGTTCACAACTTTGTAGTAAAGGTTTGGATCTGCATGAATTTTGGAGAAACCAAGTCTCGTTAGATAGTTGTCTATTCTGGCATACCAAGCTCTAAACTCCATCCCATGGAAGTGGCAAGAGATATGATAGCTCTAATGGAAGTATATCTAGCAACCGGAGCAAATGTTTTGTCATAGTCTTATCTTTCCTTCTGGGAGAAAACTCTAGCTACGAACCTTGTTTTATATTTATCCACGCTTCCATCTACTACATGTTTAATCTTATATACCCATTTTGAAGTTACCACTGATTTTTCTTTAGGTCTAGGCACAATTTCCCACACATCATTTTTCATGATGGATTGGTGTTCTTCCATCATAGCTTCTTTCCATTGTTTCTTTTGAACTGCTTCTTCAAATGTGGTAGGTTATTCATCTAGAATCTTTGTCATACATGCTGCATAGCTTGAGAATCTTTTAGGCTTCTTACTTTTTCTGAATGTCTCATATGGGACCTTGAGTCTTTCTACTTCTTGTAAGGTAGCTTCAAGCCAAGATGGTCATTTCTTGGTCTTAGGTACTGTTAGTCCCTAAAGTTGCACTTGACTATGAGAGGGAAAGCTAGGGCATCATCGATTTATTGCAAAGTGTTTAGGAGGTTTTTATAATTTGTTTTTTTTTAATAAGGTGGTTGAAAAATGGCTCAAGGTTATAACATAACATGAAAATCAAGATCAAAACATAGCATATCCCATTGACTGAGTAAAAGGTAGGCACATAAATGGATTAAACCGATAAGAAAAAGAGAATATGAAGCCTTCAATTTGTCAACTTCACATAAATTCTTGTCTCAGAATATCAAAAGAAACAAGAACATCAACTTGAAATCAAAACTTGAAATTAATTCCCACAACAAATTCTTTATTGTATTAATTAACAATCAAGAAACAAATGCATTGCAGTCTGAATAATGAATTCAAGCATGAAGAAAGAAAAATAGAGTAGAAAAGAGTGTCTAACCATCCATATTCCTTTGCTATTAAGTGTCAAATAGAACATAAATTCCTTTACAAGGAGTTTCACAAAAAAGTCCTCTGGATCTCTAATTGTTTGACCCCCAACTTCTCCTTCTAAAGAGTTTATTAAGAAACAATACATAATTAGCAAGATCCAAAAGAAATGGATCCGAAAACCTCCTCATCTACATTTAGTTTCTTATTTCAAATAATCAAGGAGAATATCCAATCTGATCTCCAATTCAAATTGATGAGGTGGCTTGTCAACTGTTGTCCATGAGATTTTTTAGGAAAATAAATTTGGCAAATTCCTGAAACATAGGGTCCAACAATCTCTTCATATATCTCAAATGGTAATAGATGTGTAAAACATGAGAGAGTTTTTTGTGAAGGGACTCTTTGCCAAAAAAAACCCTCTTTTGGTTTCAAAAAATTCATCACCATATATTATATAACCGCTCCCAAAATTACTGACTAAAACAAAAAATTATTTATTGTGAAATATCAGAAAAATAGGCCTCAAAGATCAATTTGAATCTCTTAAAATGTTATTTCTGCGTACAAACCAAGAGAGGTTTTTGTGAAGGGGAATGTTCCCAACAAAAACCTCTTTTTGTTTCAAAAAATTACTCTCCATTTTTTCTGCAATCTCTCTTAAAGAAAAAGACTAAAACATGTAAAAATAACAGAGTATTTCTTGTAGCTTTATCAAAAAATTAGGCCTCAAAGATCAATTCGAATATCTTAAAATGTGATTGTTGTGTAAAAACCAAGAGAGGTTTTTTTTAAGGGGAATTTTCCCAACAAAAAACTCTTTTGGTTTCAACAAATTCCTCTCCATCTGTTCTGTAACCTCTCTTGAAGATAAAGACTATAACAGGTAAAAAACAGAGTATTTCCTGTAGCTTTTCTGGTTCTGCAAAATAATAGCCTTTGTCATCAGAAAACACTGCTTTAGCTTTTGATTATCTGGTGGTTTCTCTTGTTATAGGTATTGTAGAATACTAAGCAATTTATTTTCCTTTTCTTTGTATCTTCCCCAAGTTTTTGTCTTCTTTTGTTTTCCAGTGTAATGGAAGCCTTTCTACTTTTTCTTTGATAGAAAATTCATTAACTATGATACTCTTTTTTTGTGTGGTTGCCTTCATCCCTTTTCCCTTTCTTTGTTTGCTTGGTTGTGGATCAGGATTTAGAGATTGAATCAGCCAATTCTAGGGTTTTTGTGAATTATGATCAGGACGATATGCCACTCTTGTCTAATCTAGCTGTGAGGGACTCCCTTTTTCCAATCTGGGTTTTGCTTATCTTAAAGCAATAAATGGTTGACAAACTCCATGACTACGTGATCCTTTTTCCACCATCGTTCTCCTCCAATTTCCAATCTGCAAGCTGTTTTTCATGCCCTTTGAAAGTGGTAAAGAAATCGAACTAGCCAGCATCCTTGAACCTTTGTGCCATCTGTGGGTATCCATCAAGCAGCTCGGTACCCTCAGGTTCCAACCTAACAATTTGCCCACTTTTCTTTGGTGTCATATCGATAACATGATGCTGCAACTTGAAACTGTTCGAAAATTGAATTTACAACCTGCAACTGTTAGCATATAACAGTTTCTTCTAGAAAATACCTGCGCTTATAATTCAACAAATTAGAATGACGAGTGACAGGATCATATAATGATGTTTGGAAATTGAGTGATTTGAAAAGGGTCTTTGCAGGTACAGAATGATCCCATCATGTAATGGTGTGAAATGTATAATGATTCAAGAGATATCGTGTGACACATGTGAATTATCAGTCCACGATTTATGTAGTCATAACAAAATCAGGGTGGTTGGCGCTTAGCATGGCATGATTATATTAGTGCTACGGGAATAATGTTATTCCAGTAGCGTTATTAATAACTTTGCAGAATTTTGAATTTGCAAGATTCAAATAGGCATATGAAGTGATACATCTTGTAAAACCATGTCTTAACTCCCCAAACTTAAAGGAATTTATTCAAAAAGCTAAAAATGTGAAACATAACAAACTGAAAACAAAGATTAAAATCAAATGAAAGCAAACAATGAAGTGCAGGTAGGGAGGGTTTAGGATTAGAGGTTCTCACTAAATCAAAAGAAAAATTAGAGACTAACACTGGCTCCTTCTAGGGGATGATGCTCTCCCCATGAGGCATCAAGAACAAACAGACCACTATGCCTTTTCCTCTGTGCATCAGTGCAATGCAACCTGCAAACTTTTGTCTCTGCAAACATTCACATTTTTTTGTGTTGTGCATAGTCCATTGAATTATGGAGTCAGGCAATATCATTCAAATTTGGCCCAAACTTCTGCAACTCTGCTCCTCATTTGAATCCAAAACTACCCCTGTCAATAGTGATTTATATGCATTGGGCCTGGAGTCTTTATTTCAAAATTGAAACCAAATTTTCTGCTGCAAACTAACAGATTGAAAATAATCACATACTTGATGGCGAGCTTATTCTTTTATCTATTCCTACTTCTAACCAATAAAAATTGTCTCATCACGTGTAATCATGCTTCCAATGAAGCCATGATAACATCAAACCATTTACCAAAGCTATTTCAACGCAGATAGAAATCAAAGAAGAATTCTTTATGTGTAACATAATTTTAATTTGTAACACATACCTACAACCCTCATCTGATTTAATTCCGAAAATAGCAAGGATGAAATCTTCTGAGAAACATAAATCCACATAAATGGCTACCAGATCATAGAAAGAAGTATATTGATAACTGAAGATGGTTACCTTTGCTTGTTGCTTGATACTTCCATATACTAGTTCCAATTGTTCATGACTAATGTGCAGGTTGTTTTCATAAATCTGTTGCTACTCAGCTTCTGTCACCATAAAGATAACAGGTTGCTAATAACCTTCATCAATACTATTATGTGTATCAGATTTATCAATAATATGCTGAGGAAATACTTGTTCTTTATACGCATCATAAACATGAACTTTTTCATTCAAATCAAAAACAACATGTGCATCAGAGATGAGATTAAATGTGTCTACAACTATGCAATCTTTGTCCCTTTCATCAATTGAATCTTGATGATCTTCCTCAACAACATAATTTTCATCCTTACCATCAGGAGAAAAATTTGCTTTCTGCTGAATATGCTTCTCAAATACATCACAACAATTTTCAAAAAGACTTTCAACTGAAAATTTTTCTTTACAAAATATATTGAAAGTATTATGAAAACTTGTCAACGAGTTAATACTTGAAGCTAGAAGAGATCTGCACCAGTCAAGGGATGCTCCCTTCAACGAGTATATGAAAAGCTTGATCTGAACATTATCGTGCACAATCTGGCATTCGTGAAGAAACTCATGAAAATCCAGTAGATGCTCAGCTGGAACCTCCTAGTCTTCGCCTTTAAATGTAGGAAGAGTACCTTCCCATTAACCTCTGCTAAGCATTGGGTTTGGAAAACCAACTACATTTGAGAAATCACAAAAGGAAAACCTTTGAGCCAAAATGGCTTCCATACATGGATCCCCAGTGGAGTCACCTATTGATCTTTAGAAAGTGGAGTCGCCAGGTGAATGATACAGTCAGAAAAAGTATCCAACTCATGTTCACCATCAAGAGATAGAATTGATCGTTGTCGTTATCCCAGGGATAAATACTTCGCGTCTCCGTCCCCGGAAACGACGCCAAAAGATGTTAGTCCCTAAACTTGCACTTGACTATGAGAGGGCAAGCTAGGGCATCATCGATTTATTGCAAAGTGTTTAGGAGTTTTTTATAATTTGGTTTTTTTGAATAAGGTGGTTGAAAACTAGCTGAAGGTTATAACATAACATGAAAATCAAGATCAAAACATAGCATATCCCATTGACTGAGTAAAAGGTAGGCACATAGATGGATTAAACCAATAAGAAAAAGAGAATATGAAGCCTTCAATTTGTCAACTTCACATAAATTATTGTCTCAGAATATCAAAAGAAACAAGAACATCAGCTTGAAATCAAAACTTGAAATTAATTCCCACGACAAATTCTTTACTGTATTAATTAACAATCAAGAAACAAATGCATTGCAGTCTGAATAATGAATTCAAGCATGAAGAAAGAAAAACAGAGTAGAAAAGAGCATCTAACCATCCATATGCATTTTCTATTAAGTTTTAAATAGAACATAAATTCCTTTACAAGGAGATTAAAAAAAAAGTCCTCTAGATCTCCAATTTTTTGACCCCCAACTTTTCCTTCTACAGAGTTTATTAAGAAACAATACATAATTATCAAGATCCAAAAGAAATGGATCTAAAAACCTCCTCATATATATTTATTTTCTTTTTTCAAATAATCAAGGAGAATATCCAATCTGATCTCCAATTCGAATTGATGAGGTGGCTTGTCAACTGTTGTCCATGATATTTTTTAGGAAAATAAATCTGGCAAATTCCTGAAAAATAGGGTCCAACAATCTCTTCATATCTCTCAAATGGTAATAGTTGTGTAAAAACTGAGAGAGGTTTTTGTGAAGGGACTCATTACCAACAAAAACCTCTTTTTGTTTCAAAACATTCATCACCAACTATTTTGTAACCGCTCCCAAAATTACTAACTAAAACAAAAAATTATTTATTGTGAAATATCAGAAAAATAGGCCTCAAAGATCAATTCGAATCTCTTAAAATGTGATTTATGTGTAAAATCCAAGAGAGGTTTTTGTGAAGGTTCATGTTTCCAAAAAAACCTCTTTTGGTTTCAACAAATTACTCTCCAGTTGTTCTGCAACCTCTCTTGAAGAAAAAGACTAAAACATGTAAAAATAACAGAGTACTTCCTGTAGCTTTATCAGAAAATTAGGCCTCAAATATCAATTTGAATATCTTAAAATGTGATTGTTGTGTAAAAACTGAGAGAGGTTTTGGTGAAGAGGAATGTTCCCAACAAAAAACTCTTTTGGTTTCAACAAATTCCTCTCCATCTGTTCTATAACCTCTCTTGAAGATAAAGACTATAACAAGTAAAAAACAGAGTATTTCCTGTAGTTTTTCTGGTTCTGCAAAATAATAGCCTTTGTCATCAGAAAACACTACTTCATCTTTTGATGATCTGGTGGTTGCTCTTGTTATAGGTCTTGTAGAATACTGAGAAATTTATTTTCCTTTTCTTTGTATCTTCCCCAAGTTTTTGTCTTCTTTTGTTTTCCTGTGTAATGGAAGCCTGTCTACTTTTTCTTTGATAGAAAATTCATTAACTGTGATACTATTTTTATGTGTGGTTGTCTTCTTCCCTTTTCCCTTTCTTTGTTTGCTTGGTTGTGCATCAAGATTTAGGGATTGAATCATCCAATTCTATGGTTTCTGTGAATTATGATCAGGACGATAGTCCACTCTTGTCTAATCCAGCTGTGAGGGACTCCCTTTTTCCAATCTGGGTTTTTCTTATCTTGAAGCAATAATTGGTTGACAAACTCCATGACTACGTGATCCTTTTTCCACCATCGTTCTCCTCCAATTTCCAATCTGCAAGCTATTCGTCATGCCCTTTGAAAGTGGTAAATAAATCGAACCAGCCAACATCCTTGAACCTTTGTGACATTTGTGGGTATCCATCAAGCAGCTCGGTACCCTCAGGTTCCAACCTAATAATTTGCCCACTTTTCTTCGATGCCATATCAATAACACGATGTTGCAACTTGACACTGTTCAAAAATTGAATTTACAGCCTGCAACTGTTAGCATATAACAATTTCTTCTAGAAAATACTTGCGCTTATAATTCAACAAATTAGAACGACGAGTGACAGGATCATATAATGATTTTGGAAATTTATTGATTTGAAAAGGATCTTTGCAGGTACAGAATGATCCCATCATGTAACGGTGTGAAATGTATAATGATTCAAGAGATATCATGTGACACATGTGGATTATCAGTGCATGATTTATGTAGTCATAACAAATTCAGGGTGGTTGGCACTTAGCATGGCATGATTATATTAGTGCTATGGGAATAATGTTATTCCAGTAGCGCTATTAATAACTTTGCAGAATTTTGAATTTGCAAGATTCAAATAGGCATATGAAGTGACACATCTTGTAAAACCATGTCTTAACTCCCCAAACTTAAGGAAATTATTCAAAAATCTAAAAATGTGAAACATAACAAACTGAAAACAAAGATTAAAATCAAATGAAAGCAAACAATGAAGTGCAGGTAGGGAGGGTTTAGGATTAGAGGTTCTCACTAAATCAAAAGAAAAATTAGAGACTAACAGGTACTGTGTCTGCATCAATGGTCTCACATGGTTGCATAGGATGATCAGGTTGTTCCTTTTTGTCATTCTGGTTTTTTGTTCTTTCTTCAATAAGCTCTTCATGCGCTTCTTCTTCTATAGTTTCTTCTATGGATTTCTTGAAATCCATCTTTTCATTGAAGGTCATGTCTCTGCTGACTTCAATATTATGTTGTTCCATAATATAGATTCTATATGCCTTGGATGATTCACTATATCCCATGAATATGCCCTTCTTTTCCGAGGGTTCTAATTTATTCCTTTTGTCATTGGGAATGTGAGAGTAAAAAGGACATCCAAAGATTCTTAGGTTTTCCACATTAGGTTTCTTACCTGAGAAGGCTTATTCTAGAGTCATGTCCTTCAGTATGCAGTGAGGACTTCTGTTCTGGGCATATATTGTTGTCATGGTTGCTTCTCCCCATAAAAACATGGATAAACCTTGATTGTTTAGTAGTGCCTTCATGGTTTCTTCAATAGATCTGTTATTTCTTTCTGCTACACCATTTTGTTGAGGATAACAAGGAACAGTCAGCTCCCTCCTAATCCTTGTTGATTTATAGAATGCAACGAATTCCTTTGATGTGTATTCTCCTCCATTATCTATTCTTAAGGTGTTGATTTTCTTGTTCATGAGGTTCTCTATCTCTGCTTTGAATTCTTGAAACTTGCTAAATACTTCGTCCTTTGTCTTCAGAAGATATAACCAAGTCTTTCTTGAATAATCATCTATAAAGATTATGTAGTAAAGAGAACCTCCTAGAGATTTGACTGGCATCGGACCGCAAACATCTGAGTATATTAGATCTATAATCTCCTTAGATCTATTGTTGTTGCTTGGAAATGGTTTCTTGATATTATTTCCAAGAGCACATCCTTTGCAAATTCCTTCTTGTGTAGACTGCAATTCTGGTATTCCTTCAACCATCTTTTTGAGAAAAGGTAATTCTTGATAGTTAATATGAGTGTACCTTCTATGCCAAAGTTCATTGGGATTGACTTCATCATGTACAAGAGCTTCTTCATTTTGTTCTAGTAGTCTATATAGATTTCCTTCATGGATTCCAATAACCCTAGCATTCTCTATGCTGGAGTCTTTATGCCAAGATAACACTTTTCCATCTACGAAAGCTATTATTTTTCCTTTTTCTTCTAGGAAAGATATGGATACAAGATTCTTTTCTAAACCAAGTACATATAAGACATTGCTCAAATGAACATTTCTACCTGTTTTCAACTTGACAGAGGCTTGTCCAAATCCTTCGATTGGGTAAGTGATTTTGTCTCCAAGCTCTACCTTGTACAATGTCTTATTCTCATTTAGACTTAAGAGTATAGATTGATCTCCCATCATGTGCCTATAATATCCACTATCAATTATCCACATGTCGTCTTCAATCATTCCTGTGAGTGTTGAGTAGTGTAGGTAACTAGTCTTTTCACTCATGTCTTCGGTTGACTGATGACTGGTCATGCCTTGATCCAAAACTTCAACTTTGAATTTTCTGCCTTCTGAAAGTGCCAAGAGATGTGTTGGACTAAGGAACACTTGAATGCCTTCTTCTTAAAAGAGATGTTCCATCACAAGGTGTTGGATCGGGGTTATAGGGTTTCTGCAATTGCTCCTACTAGTAACCCTAGCGACAGTGTCTTGGAAGCTACTTTCGCTAGTAACCCTAGAGGAATTCATTTAGCGATCTTAATATTCTAATGGTTATGCTTCCTTCCAGTGGTTAGACTGAGTGAAGGAGGTGTGGGCCCATAACCTATTATAATGTGCTCGTTTTACCATTGGCAATATCATTATTGTCACCCAACCATAGGCCGAAGCCACCCTTCGAGCACCTTGACCTTGACAGAGAGAAGAATCCTAGTAGCAATCCAATAGCCATGCAAGGCTAATGCACCAAGAAAGAAGTAACCAAATCTTATCAGAGAGTCCAACCCAAAAGATAGAAGCAATAGGCTTCAGAACTAGTGGCAACACCTTCTCCAGAACTTGCGCACAAGACTGCCAGATTGCAGTGCGCACAAGTGCTTGTCTGCAATTCTGAGAAGTGTGTCAATTGAAAAAATGGTGCCCTGTATTTATAGTAATCCTGGTAGACTACCTAGGCTGACTTTTCATTCTGGGTACTAATTAATTCATATTAATTATCTCTCGCAGCCGACATCTTTTCTAGGGTTATGTTCACTTCTTTTCTTTCTTCCGAAACATTGTAATCTTGTCAAAGGTCACAATGGAGGTTTATACCTCCCGAAGCTATCATAATATCAACAGAAACATGGTTTGAGTATAAACTTATTTCTAAATAAGAGAAGTTTCAATTCGCCAAGTTGAATCTCATAAGGCTTGCCAAGATTTTTCGTTATAGAACATGCAGTGATTTAAAAACCAATCACCACCTTGAAAAGACTTGTGGAATCCCTTAGTATTTCCTTCTAACCTTCTAGATACAAATATGATATGAACATCAAGCGGCTTCACTTGGATCAAGGATTCAACATGCTTGTGAAATAATACATTTACCAGTTCAACCAATTGTGAATTATTCTCAACATTTTTGATCCAATTGATAAGATTGTCCTCAAATTTAAAGTTGGATTATAGTAACCTTTGCATCAAGAGTTGAAGTACACAAAGATCACCACACTTGATGTTGTTTATTTTTGTTAGTATTCTAATAAATGAGGACATGATAAGTTTGAATGTTTCAAATTGAAGAAGAAAACTTTGATTATACAGTCTTCTAATGAGGAAGACGATGATGCTCCCATTGCGGTTTTTAGTGAAGACATGATTTATGAAGAGTTAATGGGACTCAATAAAGTCACCTTGTTGCATCACTCCACTCCCCCAAAATCTCGAGATAGTATGTTTATCATGCATGCGCATCTCTCTCTTCATTTCTACACTACTTATATCTTTGGCAATCGCTCATAAGAGAACTTGATTTCCAAATCCATTATTAGTAAAATTCACTTGCAAGTGGATTGTATGGAAGGATCATGATTCTTCTTCTCAGATCACACACGCATGCACTATCTCATTTTGTTTTGGTCCTAAATTTGTGGATAAGATCACTTGTGTTGTGACAAATATGGGTTGTTGTTGTTTGTTTCTTAAACAACCTTATCATTGTGACTGGAAGGCTCAATATGACGCATCAAACAACAATTACCTATTGCATAAAAATAATGCCAAGTATCATATCGGTTATCACATATAATTGTAAGGGGGTTTTTTCCCTAAGGATTTGGCCCTTGGGAGGAGAAAATGTGAGAAAAGGGGTTTAAAAAAGCACCATATGCATTTTATCCAAAGTCGAGGTGTATGAAGGCGGGGGATAGGTGGCAACAGATCAGCATCTCACTGACTCGCAGAGTGGAAAAGTCAAAGGGAAAATTCATGAGGACTCGTGAAACACGAAGTCACGAAGCGATTTGGGTCGTTCGTTATAGAAGGACACGTGGCGTAGGATCATCATGGAGAAAGTTGTTTCGAAAAATATCAAGTGATAAATGTCGATGGCCCGAGGTCCCAAAATGTCGATGGTCTGAGGTTCTGATGGTCCGAGATCCTGAAATGTCGATATTCATCTAGGTCGTCTGATCAAAGGGGACATGTGGCACCTGATCTAAGAGATTTTGATTTCACAACTCGAAGGTTTGAGCATGGAGCACAACGTGAGTTCATGAAACGCAAAATTGTGATGCGCCTGAGAGTTGGGCCCATGATCATAACCCATGATCATATGGAAGCAGGGCCATAAAGAAAGGGAAAGCGCCTATCGAGAAGCGGTCGACTGTGATTGTTCAAGGAAATGATCCTGGTCATCCAGATCAAATAAAATATGACCATCAATCTAGATTGGTCATTTCCCGAGATCAAAAATAAGGATATTTGAAATCAGGGGGAGTGAAGACTTCCGACAGGTGAAATCCTTAAATTTCATATGGGGGATGCGTAAGGTCATGGATCGAGCTCACGTGGATGGATGAAAAGGAGCTATGCCAAAGGCTGAAAGATCCCATCTTGGTCTCATCAGAACATCTGTGTGGTTTTGAGGTGTTGGGCTTGACTCGGAAGAGTCGTGAGCGTCTCCTAGAGCATTCATGGGTGTCAGGCTCCATCCCGATCCAAATGAAAGTAGTTAATGGAAATGGGGGAGTTTGTTGAAACCTCGTCTCATCCCATAAATGGAAAGCATGGAAAGATGACCGTGTAGGAAAACTGTCATCTAAAAGTTCCCCTATCAATGGATTCTCCTGCAAAGCCCATATTGATCTGAGATCGCATCTGACAGAAGAATGCAAGTGCAGACTAATAGAAGAAGATGCAGACACAAAGTTTTGAATGTAGTAGCTAGGTCACATCTCTCATGGGGGAAAATGTTTCTTAGTATAAATACTTGGTTTTGATATTTTGTAAAGGTGGAAGGGTTGAGCTAGGCTCCCTGCTATTGTAATATTTTTAGGAAGAACATTGGTTCTCTGGTTATGTATTCATTTTTGAGACATATTGGTTAATCTAAGTCAACTTTCTTGTTCCATATTATTTGCCTCTGATACTGAGAGAGTTCATGATTGACTAATTCACATGGATTATTATGATTGTATTATGATGAATGTTATATTATAGTGTTGTTATAATTTATTTCAGTTTCTTTGAGATTTTAATTCAAGAGGATATTGCATTTAAGTGATTCCTCCTTAATTTGATGGAAGAGTTGATGTCCACAACATACCTCTACACTCTCCTCACCAAATTCTTCCCTCTATTCACCCTTACTCCAACTTATTGACTGAAGTTGATTCCAGACCTCAATTGTTTATGCATGCTAGTCCAAATTTCTTAGTTAGAACGTTATTATCATTGAGTCTCCTCCATTTGAAGAACTAAAAATCATTTACATTTACTGTATAAAACGATGGGTACTGGCCTTATTCTCATTACAGTCTGAGGTTGATTCCTAGTGCTAACATAAATGGCATCGTTGTTAGGGACAGATTTGAGTAGATTGAAGAGCTCCCTGGGAAGAATGACATAGATCTAGCTCTTGATGGTAGACAAGAGTGGGATACAGAAATTGACTATAATCATCTACCTGGCGACTCCACAATTAGAGACTCTACTAGGGAATATCCTATTGACAAAAAGATGAAGGGAATGACTAGGTATCAGCTTATGATCTTTATGCATGAACTCTTGTTATTCTTTATCAACTCATTTTTGTTTTTCCCTTCACATATAAAAAGGATCATATTTTTCTTTGTTTATTCGGTTGATCACCAACCTTCCTTTATATATCCATCCTTGGAGGAAGAAGCCATACTTTATGCATGTGTTGTATATGTTGATCCTATATCCTCATCTCAGCCTATTCATAAAGATGAGCTTCATATTAAAACCCATCTTGAACTCAATCACCCTTGCAGCCCTGAGGAGGTTGAAACTGATCCACAACCCTCTCAAATCTCATCACATCCTATTGCTACTATTGATCCTTTCCATCAATGTGATAAGCCTCATATTCATCCCACAAGTTTTCAAACTAGAATCAGAGACATGTTGTTTAAACCTTTAAAGCTTCCATATCATCTTCATCCTTATCCTCCTGATTTCTTTAAATGTCTTCCTCATTTTTCCGGGGAAGATCATGTTACAACTGAGAGGCATGTGGAGGCCTTTGAGAAATTTATTGATCAATTTGAGATTTCTCATGATGATGTTGCCATGAGATTGTTCTCAATTTTTTTGTTTGGAGATGTTGTTGTGTGGTTTGAATGTTTGGGAGCTGACTCCATTGGTTCCTGGGATGAATAATGCAATGCATTTTTGAAGTGGTGGGGTGAGAACAGGTCCCTTGATCAGTACTAAGATGATTTTAATTCCTTGAGGAGAGGGGAAGAGGAATCCTTGGTCATCTTCAACAGGAGGTTTTATCATGTGTATCATAATATGCCTATAGAGATCAGACCCACATAGATTGTTTCCATGGTGTACTATGTGATGGCTCAACATTCTGAGCTTGTCCTTCACCTGAGAGAAAGGAAATCAAAATATTTATCTCAATTATTCATGGATGTTGAGGAAGTGGAGGAGAATCTTTGAGTTTGTGGCAGGATTCAAAGTTAGTATCATATCAATTCTGAACGTAAGGTAGTTTTTACCTGTTGTCCCTATGAAGAAAATACTGTGGATAATTTTTTCTTTGACACAGGTATCCATGAGCGGCCTCGTCTTGATGAAAATCATGTGTATGAACAACTAGGAGAAGCAGTTACTACTTTTCCTGAAATAGATATTTTTAATAGTTATTTTCTTGATAAAATTATTGATTTAAAGGTTGATCATATATATGAAAGACAACTCCTAGTGATGATGAGCAACAAGCTTATCTTGTATTTGATCACTATGAAGATAGTAAGGATGATGCAGAGGTTGGCCTTGTCATGGAAGACATAAAATTTGACCAGGAGAAGCCCTTAGTTGAGGCACATGAAGAGGTCATTTATACACAGCCTGAAGTAAATTCATAGTCATTAGTGGATCAACAGCCACCTACGTCCATCCTTCTTTCACTTGTACCTAAAGTTCACAGTAAGCATCTTTTGGATTCACAGATGCCTATGGTTGTCTTTCAATCAAGTGTTAATGTAGGGGACATCAAGCAAGTTGTCAACAACTTTGAAAAAGTGAAGGTATCCTTTCCTAAATTAATCATGTGTTGCCTTTAGTTTCATGACCCTGTCAATGAGTAGATAAAGTTACACTTTCCAAATTCTTTGGAGCATGCAGGCTTGATCTTTTTATCAGCATTTGAAGGTAATATGGGTGATCATAAGAATGAAATTAGTCAGTTGTCACTCTTTCCTTGTCTTTTATGGATCATTTGCAGTGAAGCAAAGGATTCAATCATCAAACAGTTTGAATGGCTATGGTGGAAGTTTGATTTTACCTAGCATTTTGCAAAATTCAGTTAACTTAGGTTTTGTATATAAACAAGCTCTCGTAGGAGAAGGTGTGTTTGCTTTAATTTTTAGAATAGTGTACATGTCGACCTATTTTCTTCAGTATGATGTTTCGGAGCATGACTCCATATCCCAACAGAAGGTGACTAAAACTACAAAAGGAGATCTTAGAGCCTCGCAGGGAAGACTCTATCCCCCATGGAGCCTAATGTTATCACATATAATTGTAAGGGGGTGTTTTCCCTAAGGATTCATACTTTGGGCAGAGAAAATGAGAGAAAAGGGGTTTGAAAACCCACCATATGCATTTTATCCAAAGTCGGGGTGTATGAAGGCGGGGGACAGGTGGAAACAGATCAACATTTCCCTGACTCGTGGAGCAGAAAATTCAAAGGGCAGAGTCATGAGGACTCGTAAAACGTGAAGTCACGAAGTGATCTGGGTCATCTATTACAGAAGGACACGTGGCGCATGATCAACATGGAGAAAGTCATTTTAGAAAAGATCAAGAGAGAAATGTTGATGGCCTGAGGTCCTGAAATGTTGATGGTCCGAGATCTCAAAATGTTGATATTCATCTGGGTCATCCAATCAAAGGGGATGCATGGCACCTGATCCAAGAGATCGCGATTTCACGACTCGGAGGTTTGAGCATGGAGAAAAACGTGAGTTCGCAAAACACTAAATCACAACGCGCCTGAGAGTTGGGATCACAATCACAGCCAGCGATCATATGGAAGTAGGGCCATAAAGAAAGGGAAATTTCCTATCGAGCAGCGGGCGACTAAGATTGTTCAAGGAAATGATCCAAGACATCAAGATCAAAGAAAATCCGACCGTTGATCTAGATGGTCCATTTCGTGGGATCAACCATCGAGATATTTGAAATCAGATGGAGTGAAGACTCCCGACAGGTGAAATCCCAAAATTTCATATGGGGGATGCGTAAGGTCATGGCCCGAGGTCACGTGGATCTATGAAAAGGAGCTACACCAAATGTTGAAAGCACCCATCTTGGTCTTATTAGAATATCTGCGTGGTTTCGAGGCGTTGGGCTTGACTCAGAAGAGTCATGAGCGTCTCCTAGAGCATTCATGGGTGTCAGGATCCATCCTGATCCAAATGAAAGTAGTTAATGGAAATGGGGGAGGTTGTTGAAACCTTGTCTCACCCCATAAATGGAAAACATAGAAAGACGGTCGTGTAGGCAGATTTTCAGCCAAAAGTTCCCCTGTCAATGGATTCTCCTGCAAAGCCCATACTGACCTGATATCACGTCTGACAGAAGAATGCAAGTGCAAAATGACAAAAGAAGATGCAAATTCAAAGTTTTGAATGTAGTAGCCAGGTCACATTTCTCATGGGGCCGAATTTTTCTGAGTATAAATACTTGGTTTTGATATTTTGTAAAGGTGGAAGGGTTGAGCTAGGCTCCCTGCTATTGATATTTTTAGGAAGAATACTGGTTCTCTGGTTATGTATTCATTTTTGATACATCTTGGTTAATATAATTCATCTTTCTTGTTCCATCTTATTTTCCTCTGATGCTGAGAGAGTTCATGATTGACTGATTCACATGGATTGTTATGACTGTATTATGATGAATGTTATATTATAGTGTTGTTATAATTTCTTTCAGTTTCTTTGAGATTTGAATTCAAGAGGATCTTGCGTTTAAGTTTTTCCTCCTTAAGATGCTAGAAGACCTGATGTCCACAGCAGACCTCTACACTCTCCTCACCAAATTATTCCCTCTATTCACCCTTACTCCAACTTACTGACTGAATTTGATTCCAGAACCCAATTGTTTATGCATGCTAGTCCATATTTTTGAGTTAGAACGTTATTTTCATTGAGTCTCCCCCATTTGACCACCTAAAATTCATTTACATGTACTGTATAAACTGATGGGTATTAGGCTTATTCTCATTAGAGTCTGAGGTTTATTCCTAGTGCTAACAATATCCATAGTACAATTGAACTACCACATCAAGTTGATCCTAAAAAGAATTCATTAACTCTTTTCCAACAACCCTATCCACAACATCATTATGTTCTAGATTCGTAGTCCCAAGTTCACTCAGTAGTTTTATAGAACTCTTGTACACCTCCTCCTTCATCATTTTATTTTCTCTCTCATCGACCTCAATTTCCTTGAAACACCACCTTAGGAGGACAATCTAAAAATTTTGTAGTTTCTCACATGTTACAAAGTTATCTTCTCTTTTGGTTGTTCATATTTAGTGGCCTCTTCTCATATATCCACAACACATTTCGGTGTCGTTCATCACCTGAACCTTCCCTTCAGGTTCACAATTCTTTCCATCATGATCTTCCAAATAAATTGAGCATCCATGATGTCATCAACATATATCATGGATCAACATTGGACACATAAATCTCGATCAATCATCCTACTGATATTCTTCTATATTTTCAACTTCCACTCATTGTAGATCAACCTGCTCATTTGAATTATTAGCACCATATGCAACAACGCTTTTCCTCTCTCCTGAAATCATTGGAGTCCAATGCTATTGTTGTTGGGAGGAATGAGAGGGGTTCTTAGTACTTAACTACTTAGTTATTATGACTTCTAGTATTGTGAAAGGATTATGTTGAACGAAAGAAAGTGATTTTTTTTTCATGTCCCCATTTTTGGGTTCCCCTTTTCCACAGTTGGAGATGACCTCTAAGGCTTATGTCAGCCCAATCAAGGGGTTATTTAATGTCACTTAACTAGGGGATGTTATGTTTTTAAAGTGGCACTAAGTAAAAAGGTAATAAAGTAACTTTTAGATTAATTGTTACTTAAACATTAATAAAAGTAACTTTTAATATTTAAGTGAAAAGTAAAAGGGGAATAAGGGTCATGATTGATTAATTCAAAGAGAAAAGATACAAAAGAGTCATCAGAGAAATATAAAAGGAAGGGTAGCACTCCACTTTCATCATTATTCTTTGGATTGATCTCTTTGGAGTTCTCTTGGAGCTAAGGTTTTCGTTAGGTTTTGAAAAACCTTTCCATTGTAGTTTAGTTTTAGTGGCGTAATATCCACCCTAGCTAGACAAGGAGGAGGATCCATCCTAGATCTTCATTGGAGCTTCATATTGTGATTTGACATTAGTTTTGGGTTGTATCAATTTTCTTGGAGAGGTTGTGGCACTTGGAGGGTTTGATATCATCCATTGAGGAGGCCATGGCATGATTCCAAGTTTTTGGCTTAATATTGTATGTTTTCATTGATGTGTTGTAGATGCTATAGAAACTAGTAGAGACTTATGCTTGTTGTGTTCCAGATTCTATTCATAATAAAATACCACATATTGTCTCTTATATTTCTAGTTTATTTGTATTTCATGCAAAATGTTTGACAAAATGTCTATTAGTAGAATACATGCAAATTGTTTGTAAAAATTTGTCAACCAGTTTAGAGCATTAAGAACACTTATTGCACATAAGAACATAATATCCTAGCCTAGCATAATTGGAGATATTACAGTGGTATCATAGTTAGAGATCTTTCCATCCTGAGAGGAAACAATGATACCAAGACCTAGTTGGTTAGTGGTAGCATTTTTACTTCTCGTTGAGTAGAGATGAATTTCCTATGTGTGGGCCAAGTTTATAGGATTTGAGTTAGTGAGGGCAGAGGTTGAGTTTATTGGTCAAAAGATCCTACTTCTTCTTGGTGTAAATCATTTTTTTCTTGGGCGGTTCGTTTTCCCTTCTTGGTATGTCAATACTTGTTGTAGAAGTCGAATTTTCTTGAGGGAGTGGAGGTACCTTGTATTAGGGAGACATTGATTCAAGAAACCTGCATTTTTTTGTGTGGAGGGTCATTTTATTACATAACAACAAAATTTATTGGAGGGGTCAAGTTCCCAATCATTGAGGGGGTTGAATCTGTTGATTTTTCAATAAGCTAGGCTTTAGCATGAAGTTCATTCCATTTTTAGCATTTTACTTAAACCATAAACAATTTTTTGCAGCAACCAAGATCACAAGAAGAAACACCATGCACAAGTACACAAGAAGTATCCTAGGAAACCCTTCTCAACAAGGGAAGAAAACCCAACCAATCCTTTGCTATATTATTCAAGAGAAATACCTCCACCACAATAAACAACTAGCATACAAAAGGGTGCTTCACAAACCCTAGAAACCTAATGCCCAAGAGAGGTGCGCACTTTTCCCAAGAAAAAGTGTTTGCTGAAATTTTCAAAGTCACACTTGTGATATGTTTCCTCAATGGGGAATTTAACTTTTCTTATATTAGACTGAACTTATCAATAGTGGTGTCTATTGGAACAACAAGGCCAACCTCAATAACTCACAATATAATTAATAATTACCATATTAATTATCTTTCACATTAATTATATTTTACATTAAGGTGGGGCTGACATGTACCCTTTACATTACAAATAGGGTTACAGGTAAGTCTGACTCTTGAAAAATATAGAAAGCGATCTCATACACCCACTAGTGCTCAGCCACTAGGGGCACATCCATATGTTCTTAGCCACAAGGATGTCCACATCTCTATCTCACTGTGTCTCACAGGAGAACCACACTCACTAGTGCTCAACCACTAGGATCACATTCACCTGTGCTCATCCATGGGCACGTCCAACTCAATAGGTCTTCTTTCTCACTACATTACACATGAGAGTCATCTGGAATTTATCATCTCAACTCTTTTCTCAGAGGATGATAATACGTCATTTCATCTTTGTCTCAGAATGATGCACCCAGCTCATGGGATTTCACACGTTCACATGTGGTTAGCCACAGGCACACCCAACTCAACAGATCTTATTTCTCACTACATTATATAGGAGAATCATCTGGAGTATCATCTCAACTCTTTGCAAGGAGGAGGCCAGCACAACATTCCAATTCTGTCTTAGATAGGAACCACACACCCAACTTAGGGGCTCTTTCTTAGGTCTGTTTCCTGGAGGATGTCGCATGCATATGTAATCATCAACACTCCCTCTCACCTAGGGAGGAATTCTCCATCAGGCCAAGTCTCGCACGAAAGTACTAAAACTTTGTATTGGTTGTAGTCATTAACACTCCCTCTCAGCTAGAGAGGTATTCTTCACCAAGCCAGTTTGGTGAAGATGTCTGCAATCTTCTCATGTGTTGGAAGGTATTGCACGTGTACTACTTTCCTCTACATCATGTCTATGAAAAATGATATTTTATCTCAATGTTTTTCGATCTATCATGAAACACAGGGTTCTCAAAGAGCTTCACAGAGCTCTAGTTATCATCATAGAATCCATCTCATGATCAAGTAAATATGTCAGAAGCTTGTGAAGACACACTACTTCGCACACTCAATGCTATATAATCTAATTCTGTGGTACTCAAGCTAACAAAGCTTTATTTCCTACTGCACCAAGAAACCATGATAAAATTCACGGTAAAACAACAAAAGGATATGCTCTTCCAGTCCACTGTACTTTATATCCATTCTACATATCCCTATAAACTCAAGTCTACACTAGAGGCATATCTCAGGCCATATCTAATTGTGCCTCGTAGATATATCAATACATGTTTTGTTGTTGTCCGGTGAGTCTATCTTAGTTGACTCAAGAATTGGCTAAGTACATTCTTTGCATAGCATATATTGAGTGAGGGTTTAACCAGATACCTATGTGATCCAATCAGTTGTGGAACAATCTCATCTGAATCATCATCATTTCAAATTTATTATCATCGGTGCAGGCATGGATTTTCATTTAGTCATATTGAAATTCTTTAATATCCTCACTGTATATTTTCCTTGACTCAGGAAAAGTCTCATTGGTCATATGTCGTACTTCTTGTCCCAATAAGTAGTGCATCATACCTAGATCCTTTATCTCGAAATAAGAAGTCAAAACTTGCTTGTATCTAGCAACTCGGATTCTAGATCAAGTGTCTCATCATAGACAACTCCCTCTGTTTGTGGGAATCCTCTGGCCATAGATCTCAGTTTGTATTTCTCGACACTTCCATCAGCTACATGCTTGATTTTATAGATCCACTTGGACATCAGCATAGACTTCCCTATTGGTATTAGAACAATGTTTGATACATCACCCTTTAATATATACTGGTATTATTTTGTTATGGAATCTTTCAATACCTAGTCACCCATCGTTTCTCCATGACAAGAAGGCTCAGAATCAATGATGTGGCTCATGGCTAAAGAGTATCTCAAAAAATCTATTTTCTCTCTCGGGATGTGCCTTGAGAGGCTTGTATGTTTCTATGCCTCCTGCAGGGTGAGCCTAGGCAAGTTGTTTATGCCCTATTGCAATATCTCTGGACATATCAACTGGAGCAACTAGATCAGCTGGAATATTGTTTGTCTCCCTCTGAACTGCTGAAGGGGGAGAAGGTATTGTCTCACTGTCAATCTTCATTTGAGATTATCTAGATCTTTGAAAGGCTATCTCTTATTCAAGGACAACATATTTGCTTTTCTCAATCTGTCTCTAACCAGGGATGTAGATCTGGAATGTCTTTGAATATTCATTGTTATCCCATAAATGTATCATTTCTCCCTGAAGGGTCTAGCTTGAATTTCTTCTCTTTGGGTACATGAAAATACACTGGGCACCCAAATATCCTGAAGTGTTCAATCTCAGACTTCACTCCGGTGAAGGCTTCTTTAGGCGTTATGTTTTTCAAAGTTTGGTGAGGAATCTTGTTCTGAACATATACAGTGTCATTCATGCTTCTTCCCATAGGATCATAGAAAGATCCTGAGCATGCATTATGGCATTGGTTGCCTCAATGATGGTTCTGTTCTTCCTACTTCTCAAATAGTTTTGAATCCCTCTGAAGTCTAAAGTATAACCATCTTCATTTATTACTAATCTGTCTGGAACAAGAAAACAAACGAAAGGAAACAAAACAAGAATATCTCCTAAAGGATAATAATGAGTATGTCTCTAGAATCAGAACAATTTAAGGATTGTTGTCACAACTACAACACCTACTTGTAATGTAGCAAACTTTAGAAGTGTAGGTTTAGAGGCATGATAATTAAAATAATCAAACCTGGAGTCTTCACTTCCAGTGTGTTGTTCCTATGAATGCACTGAGATCCCTCTGGATCCATGACTTCAACAAAGGTTCCTTCCTCCTGAAATTTTTGTAATATCCCCCGACAAAGCCCCAGTTATAATTATGAATTATAAACATGTTTGTTATGCTGGTGAGCCAAGTTATAATAAGCTAGGAGGCTTATGTGATGATTAGGTCAGAGAGCATAGGATACTAAGGCCAAGAGCATGTTTTGTATATGTAATTATGCAGATCATTAATAAAAATTATACATCATTCTGTGCAGACAAACCACGAATAAAGAGTATGGGGGACTAAGATCCACTAGGATGGGTAAGGGAAGGGGGATGAGAGACTAGGAAAAGGGGCTAATCTTGAGGGATTAATCTAAGATAATATTACAATGTGTTTCCTTAGATTACTAAGGTTTGGGGAAATAAACCCAGTTATCCTAAGTTCCATTAGGAGGAGGAATGGGTTCCAAGTGGTGAGGAACATGCTCCTAGACAACCAAGTGTCACCCAGAACGCATGCAGATTTATGTGGGAATTTCCACCATTCTTGGGGGTTCACAAACCATTCTGGCCATATTTCCTTAGGAGTTCGCTCTTAGAATTGGGACGAGGTGAGCCATATATTGCCTCAATTCACTCACACACTGAATAGGCATCTAGTTGCCTAATTCTTCCATTGTTGAACCCTTTACCTTCGTGAACCTGTGTAAATTTATGAGTCATCCCTTAACCTTACTAGAGTTTGTTACTGTGGTTACCTGGTTGACTTAAGAGCTAGTTTGAAGAGGTAGGTTGACAGGCCCATGGGTAAATCTCCCAGGTGAGAGAGTGTGGATAGAAGAAGCATGCTATCAGGCCTGTGAGCAACTCTCTCCAGGTGAGAGAGTCTGTTGAGGAAGAGAGTTCTCTTGTGTGAGTTATCCTGTGAGAAAATCTCTCCAGGTGAGAGAGTGTGCTAAGGGAGTGATTTCTCCGGAAGGGAGTCCAGTAGCAGCTACATATCTTTGATCATTCTTGATGTGACATGTTGTTGAAGCCCGAGGAAAGGGAGGTGTAGCAGATGATGGAATGTGTGATAGTGAAGGTGTACACTCCTGGGGTGGGACAAGCATATGGGGAATGAGAGTATGTGAGATGTGGTCTTAAGTGGATCCTTGGAGGAATTCCTTCCTGTTGAATTGTTTGAATTCCCTGTCGATCTTTCCTAGCCTAGGAATACCTTTCCCAGTGGAGTTTAGTCCCAGCTCGGGGGTGACCCACTAGTAAGAGTGATGAGCAGCGTGGTCTATGGCTGGGAGGTTCGTGGAAGTTCTGCACGCAGTTGGTGGTCTTCTATTTAAAGATAAGTTCCACTTCTATGTTCATTTACATGTTGTGTAATTGTACATGTGATATAATTGATGAGTAATGCTTGGATATATTATATATGTTGTATGTGTAGGCTTATTTTTATTTCCGCATTAATATGTGTATTATTAGAATATGTCGTCTATATGTGCTTATATATAGGTAGATCATAATTTTCATTTCTATGTTTATATGGATGTGTATGATGTTTCCTCAAGTATCTATGTGTGGCATGGCCTAGTAGATTAAGGCTGTGGTTGTCACAGAATGGTATCATAGCATGAAATTTTATTTTGGTGGCATGACTGGCCTATTGGTCCTGTTATCCACGATATCTAGGGATAACTAGGAGATCATGTCTCAAGGCCCACAGGTCCTAGACATGGAGTACCGAGAGCAGGATTGACTTGAGCATGGCCCTGGAGGGCCCATCCTTATTCTTCTTTGCCAGACTTGTCCTGTCAGCAGTAGCAACATCCATCACCATCGGCTTGGACTTGCATCAGAGGAGACTCTTGCTCCATGAGTTAATTGGTCCAAGGTATCATGGTATGTGTCATGTTTAATCATTATAACCTTCTTATATATGCATCAGGTTCCTTACATTTCTAATAACTGCTTGGATCTTACACTAATCCACTTGACCATTGATTGGGGGGATTAACGGGGTGACCTAAGCAAGATTGTATTCATGGGTGTTGGTTAGCCACCAAGGGGGATTTGCAGAGCCATCGTCCTCTCCCACCATTCTATCATTTTACATCTTATCTCCCACACATCCATCCCATTCCCCTAGTCCGGCCATTAGGATGACCTTTGAGGGTTACACTTTGTCCTGTGGGAAGAAGGGGCTAAAGGCCCAGGGGGTAAAAGAAGCTGGTAAAAGATAAAAGCCATAGGAAATAAAAACTAGAGATGCTTCGCCCAGGGATCCCCGAGAAGGCAATAAAAGGCCTCTCGATAAAAAACAAAAGGGACCCTAAGAAAAATAATAAAACAAGACCTAGCCAAGAGGATGGGAGGTCTCATCACGAGCCAGCCCATTATGTTCATAGGTATCCAACGGTATGACATTGCCATTATCTGGTCACCACGCCAGGGCAATGACCTTTGGTTGCATGGCCAAGGGAAAGGGGGTCTCATCACAAGCCAACCTTATCATTTCTGCGAAGATACCAGTGGGTAACACTGCCAGCTCTGGTCACCACGCCAAGGCAGTGTCCTCTGGTCATACCTTGAGGTAAAAAAGAAAGAAAATAAATAAATAAAAATACAGGCAAGTAAAAGGGGCTTGGAAAAAGTGCATCCATGACGGGTACAACTCACCTCCTACAAAGGCACCCACGGACAACACCTACCCCTGGTCTTACTATGACTGGACATCCCTAGACCATATCACTTCATAAACATGTTTTGAATGATCCTCTATGGGAACTTTCCTTTTCTTGTGGATATTATCCCAATGGGTTGCTCTGTTTGTTTCTTCAACTTTGTATAGTAGATATGTGTAATGTCTTTGACCTCTTAGAGGATATGTTAGGGGTTTTATGCATGTATTTGATAAATTTAATGATGAAATATGATTGACATTGATATGATCCCGAGGACTGATGAGCCCATGGAGGGCGTAGTTTTTGATGTGCAGGACCATACCTGACGGACAGGTACCAGTGGACCGGTACACATGGGGATATGATTATCTCGGACCTCTATGGGGCTGAAGAGTCCATCAGATGGTTGTTGGGATGGCAGAGATAGGACGATGTTATGATGAGCCTTTGCACAAGAATACGGAAGGACGTTCTACCAGGATACTTTGGCAGAGCCCAGCCTAGGGGGAATCACCCACTGCAGATAGGACGTTTGCTTTTGATGGACAAGACGTCACCTGAGGTAGCTGGACATTTTTTGGAGCCTGTGGCAGTGTGCTGAGATCATTTGGCATGTGTGGCAGCTTGGAAGAGCCCTAGAAGGGCCAACGTTTGGCTTCCTGGATGCTGAGCTTTCCCAAAAAGGGCCAATGTCTCCCTCAGAAGGGCTTGACGTCCCCCTTTTATCTCATTTTATGATATCTTTTTAGCATTTAATGTAAAACAGTGCAAATTTTAAAGGTCAGCCTTGTCAGCTGTTTTAATGACCTATTTTTTAATTAAAGGTCATAATATTGGTATAAATAGAGGACGTTGCCTCTCACTTTAAATATAACATAACTCACTCTCTTGTGAGAAATCTACTTTTATCTTTTGTCTTGGTATTTTGGCTCTTGGAAGTGAGGCGCAACTCTTGTTGGAGGATTTTCTTGGTATGTTATGGTGTTTCTCTCATTGGAAGGTTTACAACTAGGGTTTGATGAGCACTCTTCATGATTTGTAAGTGTATTTTTCATGCAAAACTTCTTGAATGAATGGTTGTAGGCTAAATCTCTTACATTTGTTATTGTATTGCTATTATATTGCTTAATCTTGAAACCCTAGGTAGCAAGAACACAAGTAGGTCCTTGCTATATGTCCCCATGATTGAGAAACTTGTTTTAGCCATTGATTAAGGAAGATATAGCCTAGCCATTTCTACACTAATCATCCTTTTTCTGAGTTAGCATTTAAACATAAGTTGAAGGAAGGAGACGCCCTAGGCCTAGTTGATTCTACACCTAGGGTTTTGACCTTTTAGGGTTTGAAGGGCCTTGCTATTGCAACACCTTTCTCCCTTAGATTTGTGTTTTAAAGCTATCCGTTTTGCCAAGAATATTTAAAGAAAGAGGAAGGAGCATGAGGCCTTGCTTAAGCAACACTGGAATGAACCTCCTTCCCTTAGGTTTTTTATTCTAGGGCCCTGCCATTGTAGCACCTTAGAACTTAACTCTCTAGTCTTTAGATTTTGATCCTCCCAAGATCTTGCCCTTACTTTTGACTCCATCATACCCTAAGGCACTGGTTTTTCTCTCCAACGTTGAGCTTGTTGTGCCAAAACAATCTTTCAAAATTCTCAAATTTGAAACCCTAACTAACCCTAATGTCTACTAACCTAGCAGAAAATGATGACGGCATGCCTTTATTAAGCTTTGGGTTGATAGAAAATATTATGGCTTGGTCATCTATTGATAGAAATTGATGTATTGATAAATTTCATTGGCTTATTTGCAAAAACGTTGACCTCTTTGTCTATTATACTAACCCTATTAGAAAGCTGACGTCACCTCTAGTATACTTGACGCAGCAACTGTATGTATATGATCATTTGATGATATTTAATGCATTGAGTTAATTTAAGGATTGATCATTTTCATTGGATTCTATATCATTCTGGTATTTATTGACAAGTGACTTTAATTTTCCATTGCCATTATTGCAAACATTGACTTCGTCAATATTTACTGCTATTTATGCTCATGTACATTAAATATTGATAATCATTCATTAATGAAGTATTAACCACTGTTGCATGTACTAGTATCATTATTGTCTTGTCTCGCAAGCAGGTGCCTCTTCTATGGTTCTTCTTCATCTAACTATCTTCTTGGCGATAATCTGTGAAGGGAAAACTTGCCTTAATCCTTAAGCCTTTACCTTTCAAAACCCCAGATTTCCAGGGACGTCTCCCTTGGGTTTAGCCACCCTAAATAGAAAGAGCCCCCCATCATGGTGACAGTGGGTGGGGAAGCTCCTGTGAGGCCAGTTTGACCCTTACCTTTCAGCTACTTGACCTAAACTACAAACTGAGCGATAACAGGTCCATGGTCGGGGATGTAGAAAAGATATAGTTGAATAGGTAGTGTTTCCACATAGAGGTTTGATGGTCGGGGACGTTACAAATTGGTATCAGAGCCATGGTTTCCACACTGAGCCTGGATGGGCCATGTTAGTGGTTAACAAAACAAAGGATTCAAAGTGAATTGATGTCGAGAGGGACAAATTATGAACCTCAGAGAGTCCCTAGGTGCCAAGAGAATACCTGGGACTGTGTTCGGAAGATCATGAGGTATAACGAATTATGGAATGGCAATAGAGGAATAAACCACAACAACCATTGTGTTGGGCCGCAAAGTTTGAAATTGGTCCATAGGATCTATTTGGGAGAAGGAGGATCCTTCACAACCGTCAGATTTGGAGAAAGATGGATGAGGATTAACCTCCAAGACCTTCGAAACTTTGAGCTTCGACCCTTTTTTCTCTATAACACATAAACTTCTCCGAAGTCACAAAGTCCAAAGGACTTGAAGATCTAACACTCCAGAGGTTTGTGGCATTGAAGGCTTTGGAAATCCTGAAGCATGGAGTCCCGAAGCTATTTGTGGTTGTTGATTTGGATAGAGAGTGGGGACCATTGATCCCTCTCACATCAGTTGTGAACTTCGTGAGTTCGGAGTTCAAGAGATTGGCATTGTGGTGAGTTGAAAACACCCGAATCTTGAAACTTTGAAGTGCAGAATCAGCGCTTGTTGGTTTGGCGCTTGGTCATATCTACGATCATATGTTATCAATGTCGAAGGAAAAAGGGATAGGGCACAAAATCATAATTGGAAGCACAGGAAGATGAGATAAGCTCCCGAACGGTTAGGTGAGTTTGGACCTACACCAGGTGGAGTGAGAAGTCCTGAAATTCCTCGGATATCATCTAATTGGCCCCTAACTTGGCATAGGGTCCCTTAAATGATTCTGCGGGTTTTGAAAATATCCTCCTTCGCTATCTCGAGCATGAGGAAGGAAACAAAAGCTTGTGGATAAGGTTTTGGGGCTCAACAAGAGCCTAAGATCCAATTCGACTCCATTAAATTGATCGATCATAGGCTAGGAGGTCGCGCAGCTCGAGAGGAAGAGGGGGTTTACATTAGAAGTGTACCAAGGACCTATGAATCTTGGACAACAAGCAAGCATAGTTTAAATCACACATTATTGAAGTAAAAGGTATGATCATAAAGCATGGATTCACTATTTTTAGTTGATTCAGGAGCTAGTCATAGCTATATAGATTCTTAGGTAGAGGAAAGATTGCAATTCCCAAGAAGTAGGCATGGGAAATATTGGATGGTACAATTGGCTACAAGATCCAAGAGAAAAGTAAATGAGTTGGTTATGTCAGGTCCAGTGGGCATGATTGGGCTATAGCTATAAGAGAAATTTCAGCAATGCAGCTGAAGAAATGTCAAATAATTTTATGCAGCTAGCAAAGGGGGCATATGTGCATCCTTACAATATGAATAGAGATTGGATATGAAATTCAAGTTTGAGACTAGTAGTCAAAGAGAAGGTACAAGAAAACCTCAAGTACTAAAGTATTTAGTCACGAAAGGGATGAAAAAGTTCATTCCTAAAGAGTAACTGGATATTGAAATATTCAAAGTCCATAAGACAACATGTTTGGAACTATAATTTGTCCAAGTATGAGTTGGATTAGTTGGATCTAGAAAATAAATGAATGTTGAAGGTTAATATCAACTTAGTTTGTGATTGTAAATGAAAAAGAAGCCAAGAGTGATTTGGCTAAGAGCAAAAGAAGATTTCAGAATCTAGGATGAAGTGAAAACTATGAGAACAACAAGAAATATGATACAAAGAGAAAGAAGTTACTGAAATTGCGGTAGCAACAATTGAATTAGGTGTGGTTGAATAGCCATAAGAAGAAAAATAATTCTTTCATGTTGCAAGTGTTGTTGATGATGTTGCTACATATAGAAGGAAGCAACAGAAAGTTGAAGGTTGGTTATAATTTTGATAAAAGAAGCATGAAAGATTCTACTACCATCAGACATTCAGGTAGCATAAAATTTATCAATGACAGTCATGTAGGTATGAGTTTTATTATTCTTATTGCATAATTGATGAAGGGAATTTAGGTAAGAATTTCCTTAGCTATAGTTATTTTATAAAATCACATGATTATATTATTTGAATGCATACCACTAGATGTGGTAAAGGATGGAGGCCTATATTTATTCAAAGATTCTTAGCTTTTTGAATGCACACACTGACATAGTAGAATGTCATGTTAATTTGGTTATGGGTTAATAACCAAAGAAATAAAAGATAATAACTTGTTATAGGAATGAATGTCAGTAAAGCTAGCCATGTATGAGAGAAGGACATGGTTGGATATGGAAAAGTATGGATATGGAAAGGTTATGAACCACACAGGTACCAAAAGCTTCCTATCTTTAAATAAAACTTGGACTGCAACCTTTTTACTAACACTAATGAACACCACAAAATTATATTCTTGGTGTAGTGTTTGGGTCGAAAAGGAAGGCATCCAATTGATTGGGAAGACAATAGGAAGTGTGTGGAGAATGTGTCAACACATTGGCCAGAATTCTAACTTATGGATGGTGAGATACATGGCTGAGATAAAGAGAATTATGTAATTCAATGCAAGGTGCATTGAATAAGTATGCATTGAGAATTGCACTCATGCATAGTAAGTGATAGAATTGTATACTAAATACAATTGTTGAATGTGTTTTGTAAGTACATGCATATATATTATTGCATGGAAATAATTGTTACTAACAACTGAAATGTTGTTAACTCATGAAGTTGAGGACATTTCAAGAGTTGTTAGACATTGCAATAGGAAAGTTGCAAGTCAAGTAGTCACATGAATACTGACTATAAAAAAAATTCTTGTTCAAAAAAGAATTAATGAACTTATTGATACTACTGTGAACATGCTTATGCATCGAATGATAATTCATTCTATATTAATAAAAAAAATTGGTAGTTGTGATTGAATTGCTAGGTGCAGGAAATTATAAGATCATTGCATAAGGTTTTGTACATATTGAAATTGAATTATGATGTACAGTAAATAATAACAATTTGTTGGTTGTATGTAAGATGAAGGATTCCTAATATGACAACATCCAAGAAGAATTATGAAATAGAATTTCATGTTTTGGGGAAAAGTTGAATTCCCTTTTGAGCTAAGTCTAAGTTCCTAAATGAATTCTTTTATGTTCTCTCATGATAACTACATGTGGGTGATTCAGATGAGATGATGTTGATTAAAGTTGGAATGTTGAATACAAAGAGTAGCTCAGGGAAGATGTTGGTTGGAGACAAAAGATCTTACCCTGTGGATCCCCGGTGGATCTGGGTGTGTGTACACTTCTCCTTGGGTTGCCTTGGAGAAGGATGGAGCCCTCGAGGGATAAGTGTGGGGATAGGTTCCACGGTTTGAGGCCTGGATGGAACCTGGAGACCTCTGAGAGCAGTTGGAACTCTTGGAGCCACGGTGCTCTGAGACTTCCTGTCTGGCTTGTGCTAGAGCCCTAGAAGGAAGGTGCATACTACCTTGGGTTGTACAGGCATGTGGGGAATGAGATACCATTGGTTGGAGTGCTGCTCAAGTTTGGTACCTTGGCTTAGACCATGTTGATATGGATTGTGGACCATGGCTATCTTGGGAAGCCATTGCCCTGATGGATTCATAGCCCTTCTCGGGGGTGGAAGGTATTCTCAATCAAAAGATAAGTATCAATTCTCTATTCATTGTATGTTGTGTATCTTGTATACATGTTATAATGTTATTAGAATTGCCTTTATATATATTGAATGTATGTTCTAATGTTGCTTACAAATGAATAGGTGTATGAGCAGAGTGTTTACGTATTTGGAGTCATAGCCCCTACTGAGATTTTATCAACAGTGATATCTAAGGTTGGGTGGAATGTTGTGGATCTACAGCCAATCGGTGCTTTCAATGAGGTTTAATTGAAGCATGTAATAAGGAATAATGAGCTGAATGTTTTCCGGAAGCATCTCTATGGAATAAATAAATTGAATTTCAACTGCAGTATGAACACCAGAGTGGGTGCTTGAAAGTAGAGCACCAGGTGGATAATAGGCTTCCAATAGCTAAAGCTTGGAGATTTTTGAAGAATTTTTGAATTGCATATGTATAAACAAGTTGCACTAGGGACATTGCAAAAATAAGGGGAGAGGATTGTAATATACCCAGACAAAGCCCCAGTTGTAATTATGAATTGTAAACATGTTTGTTAGGATGGTGAGATGAGTTATAATAATCTAGGAGGCTTATGTGAGGATTAGGTCAGATATCATCGGATGTTAAGTCCAATAATGTTTTGTATATGTAATTATGCAGATCATTAATAAAAATTATACATCGCTTCATGTAGATCAACCACGAATAAAGAGTATGGGGGACTAAGCTCCACTAGGTTGGGTAAGGGAGGGGGGATGAGAGACTAGGAAAAGGGGCTAAGCTTGAGGGCTTAGCCCAAGAGAATATTATAATGTATTTTCTTATATTACTAAGGTTTGGGGAAATAAACCCAGATATCCTAAGTTCTATTGGGAGAAGGAATGGGTTCCAAGTGGCAAGGAACATGCTCCTTGAGAGCTAAGTGTCACCCATGACACATGCAGATTTATGTGGGAATTTCTACAGTTATTGGGGGTTCACGAACCATTCTGGCCATCTTCCCTTTGGAGTTCTCTCTCAGCATTGGGATGAGGTGATCCATGATCCATCCTTTGCCCCGATTCACTCACGCACAGATCAAGCACGTAGTCGGCCAATTCTTCCATTGTTGAACCCTTTACCTTCATGAACCTGTGTAAATTGATGAGTCATCCCTTGCCTTACCAGATTTTGATACTATGGTTACCTGGTTGACTTAAGAGCTGGTTTGAAGAGGTAGGTTGACAAGCCTATGGGTAACTCTCCCAGGTGAGAGAGTGTGGATAGAAGAAGCAGGTTGCCAGGCCTGTAAGAAACTCTCTCTAGGTGAGAGAGTGTGATAAGGAAGAGAGTTTTGTTGTGTGAGTTCTCTTTTGACCAATGCTCTCCAGGTGAGAGAGTTTGTTGAGGAAGTGAGTTCTCCTGGAGGGAGTCCAGTAGCAGCTACAGAGCTCTGAGAGTTCTTGATCCAGCTTGTTGTTGAAGCCCAAGTAATGGGAGGTGTAGCAGTCGTTGGACTGTGTGACAATGAATGTGTACACTCCTGGGGTGGGACATCCATGTGGGGAATGAGATTCTGTGAGTTGTGGGTGTAAGTGGCTCCTTGGAGGAATTCCTTCTCGTTGAACTGTGTGACTTCCCTGTTGACCTTACCTAGCCTAGGAATCCCTTTCCCAGTGGAGTTTAGTCCCAGCTCAGGGGTGACCCATTGTTGAAAGTGACGAGCAACGTGGTCTATGGCTGAGAGGTTTGTGGAAATTCTTCACGCAGTTGGTGGTCTTATATTAAAAGATAAGTGTCACGTCTATGTTCATTTACATGTTTTGTAATTGTACATGTGATATAATTGATGAGTAATTCATGGATATATTGTATATGTTGTATGTGTAGGATTACTGTTATTTCCTCATTAATCTATGTATTATTAGAATATGTCGTCTGTATGTGTTTATCTATAGGTAGATGATAATTGTCATTTCTATGTTTATATGGATGTGTATGATGTTTTCACAAGTATCTATGTGTGTCATAGCCCAATAGATTAAGGGTGTGGCTATCACAGAATGGTATCAGAGAATGAAAGTTTCTTTTGGTGGTATGGTCGGCCTATTGATCTATGATCGGGGATGTAGAAAAGATACAATTCAATAGGTAGTGTTTCCTCGTAGAGGTTTGATGGTCGGGGACTTTACAATTTCCCTCATGACAATGATACAAATAATATATACAAGTGCATACCTGAGGGTGCTGATATGATTTCTCCAATGTCACCTAGTTTATCTCTATCCTCTGAGATATTTATGAAGAAGGTAGTCATAGTGTCACCTTTTTCCATATTGTTATTTTGAAGTTGGCCCTTCAATGTAAGAGCTTGAGTAGATGATTGGATTCCTTGTCTTGATGTCATCTTCCTTCCATTCATCGTTAACTGTCTCTGGTAAACCTTTTTGTATCGCCCACAATAATTCTTCCTATGAAGTCTTGTCTTCTAGGAATTTGAAGTTTCTTGATCCATTAAGCTTATCTTCCATCATAGTTCTATTCATCATAATTTTGGATTCTTCACAAACCCTTGTCAACTGGGCTAGAAAACCTAATAGCTAGGATAGGCTAACACTTTTAGGTTTTGTTGGACTTATGACTGCCAAAAATAATCCTATGAAAGATAGGAGAACACTAGTGAGATGAAGAGATCCTTCAAAGAGTTTTCAGAAACCCCAATTCTGAATTTTCTGCAGAAATTAGCGAAACGCTAGAAACCCTAGGGCCAAAAAGTCAAAATGCTTGGAATTGCAATTTGAAGCTTGTTGGATGTGTGTTGAAGGAGGTCGTATAATTATATGGTATTTTTATCCCCAATGTCCAAGTTCCAAGTGCTGAAACCTCTCATAAAGGTAGGTCGTACGAAATTTCTGGAAATCCTAGGAGGGTCATACAGTTTTTCTAGAGAGAGAAGATGGTTGAAAATTGCTTGTGCAATGGGTTCTTCAAGACCTATTCTCTGATACCATGTTGATTTTTCAATAATATAGGCTTAAGCATGAATTTCATTCCATTTTTAGCATTTTACTTAAACCATAAACAATTTGTTGCAACAACCAACATCACAAGAAGAAACACCATGCACAAGTACACAAGAAGTATCCTGGGAAACCCTTCTCGACAAGGGAATACAACCCAAACAATGCTTTGCTATATTATTCAAGAAAAATACCTCCACCACCATAAAAAACTAGCACACAAAAGGGTCATTCACAAACCCTAGAAATCTAGCACCCATGAGAGGTGCACACTTTTCCTAAGAACAATTGTTTGCTGAAATTTGCAAACTCACACTTGTGATATGTTTCCTGAATGGGGAATTTGCCTTTACTTATATTAGACTGAAATTATCAACAATGGTGTATATTGGCACAATAGGGCCAACCTCAATAACTCAATATAATTAATAATTACCATATTAATTATATTTTACATTAATTATCTTTTACATTAAGGTGGGGCCGACCTGTACACTTTACATTAAAAATAGGGTTACAGGTACGTCTGAATCTTGAACAATATAGCAAGGGATATCATACACCCAATAGTGCTCAACCAGTAGGGGCACATCCATATGTTCTTAGCCACATGGATGTCCACATATCTATCTCATTGCGTCTCACAGGAGAACCACACTCACTAGTGCTCAACCACTAGGATCATGTTCATATGTGGTCATCCACAGGCACGTCCAACTCAACATATCTTCTTTCTCATTGCATTACACATGAGAGTCATATGGAGTTTATCATCTCAACTCTATACTCAGAGGAGGCTAATACATCGTTTCATCTTTGTCTCAGAATGATGCACCTAGATCATGGGCTTTCACACGTTCACCTGTGCTCAGGCAAAGGCATGCCCAACTCAACAAATCTTCTTTCTCACTGCGTTACACATGAGAATCATCTGGAGTATCATCTCAACTCTCTGCAAGGAGGAGGCCAGCATAAAGTTCCAGTTATGTCTCATATAGGAACCACACACCCAAGTCAGGGGCTCTTTCTCAGGTCTTTTTCCTGGAGGATGTCTCATGCAGTTGTAATCATCAACATAATATTCATCACAGAGATGGGAGGGTTTGGGAGCAGCCCGATTTTTATAAAAGGAACCGAAAAATAATAAGGGCTAAATTTCTTGTGCTATGGTTCCATTCTCTTGAGATGGGATTCACATACATTCATAGAGGTTGAATTTCTTCCTCCTATGCAATTTGGAATGGTTGGTGAGGTTGAGTTCCATTTGGGGTGGCCACTTTTCACAGTAGAAAGGTCAAGTTCTTGTCACTATTCTAAGTTTTATTGCCACAGGGGATGATTTTCCTTGAAGAGAAGGTCGATCTTCTAAGTTTGGGGTCGATTTACTAGAAGAGGGATAAAATTTACCTTGGGGGTGACCTTATGATATGTAGGGAGTCGAATCTCCTCCCTATTGGGGAAAATTTCCTTGCTAGGAAAATCTCTTCAAACCTAGGCCATTTTTCTGAAAGGAAAATAGACAAATCATCTTCAAGAAGGCTGAGTAATTGTTGGGAAGAATGGATCTGAGGAAGATATCATCATAACATTTTTTGTTGGTGGAGTTTAGGTGTTTCTATAGCCACAACCATTTCATTTTTCATTTTAGCCAGCTTGTCATCAAAAGACCATTGTTGTACAAGTCTTATTTCTCAGCAAAAACATAAAAAAAAAATACAACCAACAACCATCCCAAAAAAGATGACAACAGTAAGGGTTTACTTGATTGGGTGATTGACGGAGCCTACATGGTGTTTGACATGATCTTTGCGAAAAAATAATTTACATTTGGTTGATGAGATAGTTATTACAGTAGTGAGATAGTCCACTCCACCATCATTGTATCTCAAGCATAAATATAAAAAATGGGTATATATTAAATCTATGCAATCCACCCAATACACTTCAAGAATTCATCTAAAGATACTATAGCA
>ML802532.1:116004-126714 GCA_009831015.1 Picea engelmannii | reverse complement strand
GAACCTTCAATTTTGTGATCATTTGTTCTAGTTCTTGAGTGTCTTTTTTCTTATCTAGTTCTGCTTGTAGTTTCTTGTTTTTCTTCTTTTCTCTTCTAATAACTTCTATGGAACTCATTAATTCTTCTCAGAAGTCAACTTCTTCTTCTTCAATTTCTTCTTCATATTCTTCTTCGGAGTCTTGTTTATCAGAGTCTTCTACTTCCATGAATAGAACTCTCCCTGTTTCACTGTCACTGACTTCATCTTCATCTGATGATGAGATGTCTTCTTTGGTGCAAAAGTTTTTCTGGAAAAATTTCTTTGTAGTTATTTTACCTTTATATGTTTGTCTTCCTTTTGAGTAACCTTCATCATTTCTCTTTTTCTTATGAGGACATTTGTTAGCAAAATGACCAATACCATCACAATTAAAAAAAATTAAAGGAAGCTTACCTCTGTACCTACCGTTGGTTCCCTTGTTCAATATTTTGATGAAGTTGACTACTTCTTCATCATCTTCTGAGATGTCACTACTGCTACTATATTCTTCTTGTTCCTTTTTCTTTTTCTTTGATCTTTTGGATGCTTTGAAGACTGCTTCTTTTACATCTAGATTTTCCTGTTCAGTTCTCATCTCATATGCTGTGAAGATTCCATGTAGTTCGTCCATGCTTATTGAGTTTAGATCCGATATTTCTTCTAGTGATGATATCTTAGGGTTGAATCTCATAGGAAGAGATCTTAGTACCTTTTGAAAAATTACATATTCTTTGATTTCTTCTCCCAATCCTATGATTGCATTCACTATTTCATCGACTCGTAAGAAGTAGGCTGCAATATTTTCATCTTCCTTCATTTTTAGTTGTTCGAATTGACCTTCGTAAGTTTGAATATTTGCTTCTTTGATTTTTGAATCTCCTTCATAAATATTTCGAAGCTTGTCCCAAATCTCTTTAGCAGATTTACAATGTGCAACTTTAGTGATACCGTATCACTGAGACCATTCAAAAGTGTATTTATGGCTTTGGAATTACTCTGACTGAGTTTTATTGCTTTGTCATTTGTTGGTGGAACTGTTGGTGCTGTGTATCCATCTATAATTGATTGCCAAACTTGAAATCCCTGTGCTTGTATATATGCCTTCATCCTTATGCTCCAAAAAACATACTTCTGTCCATTAAACCGTGGTATTCCATTTTTATACGAGTTAGTACTCTCCATGATCTACATTTCAGTGGTTAAACTGATTTCTAAAGGAACCTGCTTTGATACAAATTGTTCGATTACTGAGAGGGGGGGTGAATCAATAATAGCGTAATTATAATCCTTTTTCTTCAAATGTTATATCAATGTAGAATTATTATCCAATAATGAGAAGTAAGAAATAAACAATCACACACATACATAGTACACCAGTGTTTTACATGGAAACCCAAATCGAGAGAAAACCACAGAATGCTTTTTCTTATATGTCTTGAAGAATTACATTCATTGGAAGCACCAACTTCCTTTGTTTTCTAGCTGCAACTGGAAGGAGGCTCCAACCCCCTATTTTCTCAGGCTACAACCTGAGGGAAGCTCCAACTCCCCAATTCTCTAGCTACAACCAGAAGGAGGCTACAACCCCCAATGTTCTCCGGCTACAATCGGAAGGTGGCTACAACCACCTGTCCTTGCCCCATCCTGCCACCCTAAATTAGAAGTAGAATGATGGAACCACTGTCACACTATCACTGTGAGATATACCGCTATAAACTTGTACCAATAAATCTGAACCATGCATCAACCATGCATCAATCTGTACCTCAACCCGTAATCAACCTGTACCATAAACAAGTGCATCAACCATGCACCAACCTGTAATCAACCTGTACCATAAACAAGTGCATCCAACCATGTACCAAGTATGTACCAATCATGTGTCAACTAATCATCAACTATGGCTCATCAATATGTACCAACATCATCAACTATACACCTCATGTATGTGCACCAACTCATCAACTACTTGTCTCAACTATGTAGTCAACATGTACCACAACCAAAACCCCTCATAAATTTCATCATCCAAATCTGATTTGTAGCTCTGTAATAGACCTGGTGTATATGATCACATTCCTGCAAACATTCCTTAACTTTAAAAACAAGAGACTAACATTTTCATCAAACTTTTCTTTAGTCTGACATGCCTAGTTTTGGATTAGTCAACAACCCTAACTTGAAGTAATCATAACTTTGAACCTGTAATGTATAAAGATCTGAAACTGATACACAATGTTCTTTAGTGTGTTTAATGAGATTCTTCCAAGTTTTACAACTTGGAACCTCTCAAAAAATGAGTTATAGCAAAAATGGCATACCTTGTTGAATTCTGGCTTATTCTAGAGAGCGACCTTGTAGAGCATGCCCCACACAAAATATTCGATGAAATGATCTGAAATTGTTACAAAGAATACTAAAGAATGTAACCTAACCAACACATTTTTTATCACTTAATTTGGATCTTTTATGAAGAAGTTATGATGTTTTTACCCGAAACACCTGATTTTGACTAGTTTCAGGACTGACCACAAACCCTATTTTCCACGGAGTGTAACTCCAAAAATACAACGACCCACAAGATAAATTTTTAACCATAGATACTTGGATATGTTTTCTCATTGACATAGAAATTTTAGGATCTGAATCATTATAGAAAAAAATTTATAGTGAAAATGGTGAGATGACTTGTAAATAACATACCTTAGAAAGCACCATCAAAAGAATTTATCCTTCCTTGCATTTCGGCCTTCTTTTCTTCACTTTCCTCAAAATTTCGGCTTAGATATAATTTGGTTACCTCATACACCTATAGATATTAAATATGCTCAAGTGTGATTCAAATGAGAGAGCCTTGCCTCTTATTTATACTCCAAGTAGCTTCCTTAAAAACATCGTCTAGGTCACTTGACCCACTTTCCTTATTTTAGGGTTGGGTCCACTTTTAATTTCTCCATTAAATTTATTATTGAAATAATTTATTTTGTATTTACTTTGAATTATAATACACTTATCACTTCACTATATTATTTACCTTTTAAAATCTCTTAAATCACTATGATTACTTTGACCTTTTAGGGCTTCTAGATGACATATGAGGGTCCTCCAACTTCGTAAGGCCATAACTCTCAAACCGTTAGGAGTTATGTGACGTTCTACATACCACCGAAAATGTTATGACATGTAATATCCATATAGGATAGCATTATTTAAAAATATATCATAACTCATACCATTACCCATCAAACAAACTTGGGTCCATTACCCAAACTTGGGGTCTCCAACTTCTCATGGCTATAACTCTCTAACCGTGAGGAATTATGTGGCGTTCCACATACCACCAGAAATGACATGACAAGCACTATCCATATAGAATATTTTCCCTGACAAATTCACTTTCCTTCATCTCATTATTCCATAATTAAGCATGGGTTCTCTTACTCCACAAAGCGTCTTCCCGTGAGGGATTTCACCATAAGGGGACCACTTTGGAGTTCATCCATATTTACTTCTTATCAACCATAAAAAAACAATAATGAGTCATATTTACATCAAACAATATTGGGTCCATTACCCAAAACTTTGTGCTACGGGGCTTTCTTCAAGGGTTGACATCAATGACAACCAACCTTAATCAACAAAAATAGTGTCCCAATATGAGATACTATCATTGGGAAGCAAACGATACCATCTAGCCACTTCACCATCAAAGGTTCTTACAAAAAGTCTAATGATGACATCAGGAATTGTTATCTCCATAAGTGATAATGCATCATAAAATTTTGTATATGTTCCTCGTCATTCAATGTACCAGTACCACTGAACTTAGGAATCTTGTTTGGGGCATCTGCAGACATGTCATGAAGAGGTTGGGGAAACCTGAAAGGAGTTCTGGGTTGCCAGGGCATTTCCATCAGAACAACTATGGGAGGAACAACAACAGTTGTTGGAACAATGAGAGGAACAACATGAGGTTTAGTAACTATTGTTGGATTGACTAAATCTTTCTTTAGTAAGGGGATTTGAAAAGGATAAGAGAGAGAGGGTGTCTCATATAGCACGGTAGGTGTAACAGTTTTCTCTGGTTTCTTAGATGTATGTGTCTCTCTACTTTTTTTCTTTCGTGAACTTTGACTTCTTGTATTCCTGGGGGACATTGTTTCCCTAGTCTTAGGATATTTCTTCCCTGCCAACTTGGAAGGGGATCAAGTAAGTACTTTAAGTACAAGAGATTTATCACACCAACAATCCTACTCTTTCTGACACAATGTTGATTAACCCAACTACAAAAAAATCTTGTTTTCGTTCTCCTCGAAGTGGAAGGTAAAGTATGACATATTTATAACTTCTCACATGAGTTAGAACAAGTGGGACTGAAAACTGACAAGGTAAGATGAAAGGAAAACTCGATGGTATTTATGACTCCCAGATGCAACATAATTTCAAGGGAACTAAACTATAACAAGTACCAAAGAAAATCCAAAGGATCACTCAAGGACCTTGCCACACAATTCTATCAACATGTGTGAAAAGGACCCCAAAGAATTTGGGTCCAATGCTCAGTACAAATTTTGGATACAAGCAAAACTAAAGAGAATTGCAAGTTCCCCAATATGGTCGCCAGAAAAGGGACGTGTTATAAAAAAAAATTGTTCGTTGGGACAGATCCAACCTATCTAACTGTGAAGCCAGTTACATCCTCTTTTATAATTCAACATGAGGAAAAGACTACCCACACCTCAGATGGTCCTTCGCCTGAGGCGGTAATGAAGGGGAAAAAGGAGAGGTGAAATACTTATGATAAATATTTCTTAGGACCACCCACCCTGGGTGTTGTCCTCCCTCAGCTTACTGGATGGCCAAAATGGCCCGGGGGGTGAAAATTATGGACAATGGGATGAAAATAATCTTGTTAATTTTTAGGACAACAAATTAAACAAAGAGAACAACTAGTTATTCGCTCCCTTAAAGCCTTGGAAAATGGCCTAGAATGGGTTCCCAGGGTAAACCAGGGTCCTGGAAAATAGACCAGTGGTTGCCTCAAGTGAAAAAGTGAAAAAATAAAGGTGAAACATGAGTTTAAAAGATACATCCAAGTATTTTTAGATGGATGTAAATTGCTAACATCAAGCTGTTCAAATATTTTAAGGTAGGGAAACAAGCCCAAGATGGCTTGGTACCCCCCAGGGTGACCTAGGAAGTGATCCCCAAAAACTATCAAATCAAAAGGGGGGCTGTAAATGAAGATGGACAATCTTTATACAAGCTGTTACAACTATGTTTGGGAGAGTATTTACAACTTCAATTTTTGTTCGTGGATGAAGATTGGACTAACAAAAGGTTTGACTTTAAATGTATTTTATTAGTGAATTTTTAGTTATTAACACATGCCTTGTCCACCACACTATTTTGAAGGTTATCCCGATCAGGAAAACACATCCCAGAACTGTGCCAACTAGTATAAGAAGAGTATTATTAGCATACCATGGTGGTTATGTTGAAGAGTTCCCCATGCAGTTCAGAGAAGCAAGGGTTGACTACTTCTCATCATTGGCACTTTCGGGATCTTAAATTGGCTTGGATGGAAGAAGGATACCTACAAAAAGGAAGAGGCATGGGACCCCCCTAAAGAGAGTTTTAGATGAGCTTACCCAAGTAGTGTATTATCCCAACCATGCTGAGCTATTCAACTCCTTGACCATGTGGTACTAAGGAAAGACCACTCGATTTATACTAACTAGACAAATTCTAAGGGGCTCTTGATGAATACTCCCTAGCTTTGACACTTATTATTCTATGAAATTGAAATTTCTTGAAATAAAGGACCAGGCCATCCATGTGGGGAGGTCACGTCTCGTTTTCACAAGCGTGCCTCCTGGTCAATGAATTGAAATCTATCTAAAACTTTATACAAAAAGAAAGTAAATAAGTACGTGACATATATGTCATGGCTAAATAATATGTGTATGCATATAAATAAATAGTATAGGTTTTGTTTTTAGTGTGTATGGGGCAGACCCCTGCTTTGTTTTCAAGTGTTTTGCAGTTTTCTAAGTGTTTTCATCTTGCTAATTTTTGCATGGTCCCTTTAGGGGAAGCCACCAGTAGATTAGTGTACAAGGAAACATACGATGAAAAATGACAAAATTAAATAATTACAAGTAAAAAATTATACCATTCAACCCAAATGAATGGGTTGAGGCTCTTTGTGAGCGATAAGGACACCATATGCATGAAAGCCCCAACTGACTCCTTGTATGGGGATTGGAAGTTTACTTATTGGAATTCGAAATAGTGATGATTACTTACAAAGGTAAAAATCATATTTTATAAATAGAAATTTATAAGCAATTACTCAAACTATTTACACAAGCAAAACATATTGACATGGTACATGCGCCAAATTTTTTTAGAATGAGTACAAGTGAACTTAGGGTGAATATGAGAGTGATTGGGTGGATTTACCGATCCGATTTGAGGTTTTTTTTTTTTCATTTTCCTGCTAGCCCCTTTTCCTCAAATAGATCTTTAGATGGTCCCCAACTGCTTAGGAGAAGCATAGTAGGTGACCAGATTGTATCCTTGTAGGAAAACAACAAAATTTTAGTTATTTTATATGGAAAAAATAGAAGTAAATGAAACAAAAATTTATACATGAAAGATAGATAACAACCAACTAAGATGGTTGTCCTTGGGGGGGGGGGGGATTGACCAAAACGGTTAATTTTCTTGTTTGGGACAACAATATTAATAGCAGGAAAACATAACAGAAATGTACATGAACGAGATAAGGAAGAAAAAATGTATGAACAACAAGCTAAGAGGCTTATTTAAGGGTTTTCTTAAGGGCCCTAAGACTCCCGACCACTAACTAAGGCTGAAAACAACTGAATACTTTAGAAAATATGCACTAAAACATGTTTAACAAGTTAAAAAAACACGTTAGGAAGTGAAAGAAAGTAAGTTAAACCCAATGAAACAACAACAAACACCTAGCTAACCAATCCCTCCTAGAGATAGCTAACATAAAAAGTATTTACTTCTAACATAAAAAGTATCACACACATAAAGAGCTTAGGAAAATTTCAATAGAGATTTGTTACTATATTCATCCTCCCTTTTTACAATGCCATCCCTGTTATTTATAAAGGAGAGGTGAAGTCTTAGGGTTAGGTCACAAGACATTTTTTGAAAAGTTACAAGTGGATGTTGGACAACTGAGAGGGGGGGGGGGTGAATCAGTTGTTACCGAGCTTAAACAATTATGCTTCTTTTAAAACTCTTTGCAGAAACACTGAATGCTGATCACAATAATGCAGGGAAATAAACATTGGCACATTCAACATCAGTCACATATATGAGAAACACAGAGACAGATATTTTCCGAGGAAACCCATACAGGGTAAAAACCCCTTTTTCTTTATATGATAAGTAATAATTACATTCTTTACATTATCATACATATGAGCACCAACTCATAATGAGGCTAAAACCTCTGTTTTGCAAGCTGCAACTTGTTGAGAGCACCAACTCTCTGTTTTCTCTAGCACCCACTAGAAGGAAGCACCAACTCCCTGGTTTCTCTAGCACCAACTAGAAGGAAGCACTAGCTCCCTGGTTTCTCTAGCACAAACTAGAAGGAAGCAACAGCTCCCTGGTTTCTCTAGCACCAACTAGAAGGAAGCACCAACTCCTTGGTTTCTCTAGCACCAATTCCCTGAGTGTTTCTAGCACCAACTGGATGGAAGCACCAACTTCCAATCATACAGGAAACCAACTTGTATAACAGAGAACAATAGTTCTCCCTTGCACCACCCTGCCACCCTAGTTTCTCTGGCTGCAACCAGATGGAAGCTACAACTCCCTGTGTTCAAGCACCCACTTGAACCTTTGAGGACAACAGTCCTCCCGAGAACCTCCCAACCACCTTGAAATATAAATCTTTGCTACTGAAACTTATTATAGTGATAAGATGTTCAACAATGGCTTACCAGACTCATCACTGTTCTGCTGCATTTCATTACTCTGTCTTCCTCATTGCCTTCCTGCACACATGACTTGCGCTATCTGTTCTTCTGCTTTTTATGCTCTGTGCACCATGTCAATTCACTGCACAGTTCCTCTTTTGTGCATTTCTACTTCTGCGCTCTGCCTCCTTTCTCACACTTCAATCCTTCTACACAGCGACCAAAACAACTCCAACAACAACAACAACCCTTCTCTTCTCTGTACCGTGTATATATAGCTTCTATGCATCTTGTGCATGCAATATTCACCATTCCTCTGCATGCTCATACCGCGCCAATCTCCTCCACCTCTTGAGTGCTCTGCGTGATCATCATTCTAACTCTTCAGCTTCTCTGGCTGTTTTCCCATGTGTTCAACATCACTGGATGTTATGTTGAGATTCCTTAGCCTCTCTGGCAGTTGAGACTCTTCGTCTTCTCTGTGACAGTCGAGCTCACCTTCTCTATTTTAGTTACAGGCTTCCATGCTCATCCATCTATCAATCCCTTCTAAGAATAGTCTTCCTTCACTTGGAAGAAGCTTGGAGACTCTTCATCTCCTCTGGCGATCACATAGGGGTCTCTTCGAATTCTCTAGCATACGCCATCAATGGTTTCTGGCAGTTTCACTATGTCGTGCATCAGTAGCCCTTCGATCAACACTTGATCCGATGGTTCAGATTACATTGCAATTTCACATATCGTGGTATCAAGATTCCTGATGTCAATAATCTTTGACATGTCCAACTCTCGATCCCTGAAACTTTGACAAGGACTGGAATCAACGGTCCAGATTCAACCTTAATCTGACGGCTCATATTACATCGCGATTTCACATATCGCGATATCGGGATTCCTGATGTCAATATTCTTTGACATGTCCAACTCTTTATCCCCGAAACTTCGACAAGGACTGGAATCAACAGTCCAGATTCAACCTTAATCTGACGGCTCAGATTACATCACGATTTCACATATCACGATATCGGGATTCCTGATGTCAATAATCTTTGACATGTCCAACTCTCGATCCATGAAACTCCGACATGGATTGGAATCAACGGTCCAGATTTGATCTTGATTCAACGGATGTGATTTAAGTCGTGATGTTGCATATCACAAAATCGGGATTCCTGTTGCATTTTTTCTTTGACATTTCCAATATGTGATCCTCGAAACTCCGACATGGTGTAAGTCTGCTGACATCACATGTGTTAAATAACTGCCACGTGTCACCCTTATTTGTGAATTACATGTTCTTGTCATGTTGAATTAGTCTGACACTTGTCATTACCTAGTTGTGCCACGTGTTCCTAGCTGACGTGAGTCGGATCGACGGTCCAGATGTGATCTTGATTTGATGGCTCAGATTACGTCGCGATTTTGCATATTGTGAAATTGGGATTTTTGTGGATGATATTACTTGTCATCTCCAACTCTTGATCCCTGAAACTCCGACAGGTAGTCGGATCAATGGTCCACATAACCTCTTGAGATGGACGGTCCTCCTGCTTTCGGGATTTGTGAGTCCTCTACTCCTTGCACTTTTAAAGATCGTGCAGGTTTTCCTCGATCCAACGGTGGTCAGACCCTGCACTCAGATCTGACGCCTGAGATCTATTCTCCTTTTCAACACCCTCTTCTTGTCTTTATTCAGATCTGACGACCCTCATGCTGTCGGGAATTTTGGATGGGATCCAACGATCAGAAATGCTTCTCGGGCCTTCGATCATTTTGTCAATGTTGCGTTGCCTTCGATCATTCGATATTCCTGGACTTATCTTCTCTTTGCTTGTTGAACATCGCTGTTGTACTCAAGCCATCATCACTGTTGTACTTGCCAGCGTTACCTTTGATCATTCGATCTTCCTGGACTTATCTTCTATTTTCCTGTTGATCATCGGTGCTGTACTCAAGCCATCATTACTGTTGTACTTGCCATCAATGACAAGCTTATGTTGCCTGTAAAACATACCAAACATCCTCTGCACTATCTCTTCTGATCTTATCGAGGTTGCTCTGCAGCTTCATCGNGTACTTTCCATCAATGACAACCTGTTAAACATTTCCAACAATCTCCCCCTTTGGCATTGATGGAAACAAAGGCACCCAGATTCTTTTCTCCCCCTTTGACATCAATGTCAAAGAGAACATGCCCATCCTGAGCTGTTGCAGTATTTTAGGAGGTATCAGATATTAAATTAATACAAACTCCCCCTAACAGGAAGGACTCTCTTATATGAGGCTTGCAGAATATTTGTATCTAAACCAGAGTCTTCTCTTTCTGATTCTTGGACCTGTTCATCTTCAGCTTCCGCTGTATCCTCTGTGCAAAATTCAAAATTGCTCACCTCTCTTACTCGGACTCCTTTATCAATCTTCTCATGAGTGGATGACTCCCCTTGTCACTGCTATCTCTCTGCTTTTGACTATTTTCCCCCTTTGTTCCTAAAAGGTTAACTTTCCTTGACAAGGTCTTTCCTCTTGTTGTCTCTACAGGATGTCATGTACATCATATTGTACATCAGAATGTTGTTGTACTACTTGAACACTGTGCAATTGTAGCTTGTACTTTTTAAATATCCCTTGGATCTCCCCATTGAATCTCATCGATCTCTATTACTGCAATTTTTATTTTTCTTCCATGATGCATTCAATCCAGGGATTTTATGTCCATATTCAA
>ML802532.1:80770-113776 GCA_009831015.1 Picea engelmannii | reverse complement strand
TCCCTTAGCATTAAAGCTAAATTCTAACTTATCATCCTTGGAAGCTAGCACAACAGGCTTTATGTATCCAGTCTCTACTACATCCCATACATCATCTCCTAAGGCCATTAGGTATGTTCTCATTCTAACCTTCCAGAAGGAAACATTCGTTCCATCAAATAGAGGAGGTCTAGTGACTGAAGTCCCTTCATGGCTTGTCATGTTTAAGCTCTAGGATCTACCCTTAGATAAAAGGGGGCCGACTTTGATACCAATTGTTGGACAACTGAGAGGGGGGGGTGAATCCGTTGTTACCGAGCTTAAACAATTATGCTTCTTTTAAAACTCTTTGCAGAAACACTGAATGATGATCACAATAATGCAGGGAAATAAACACTGGCACATTCAGCATCAGTCACATATATGAGAAACACAGAGACAGATATTTTCCGAGGAAACCCATACAGGGTAAAAACCTCTTTTTCTTTATATGATAAGTAATAATTACATTCTTTACATTATCATACATATGAGCACCAACTCATAATGAGGCTACAACCTCTGTTTTGCAAGCTGCAACTTGCTAAGAGCACCAACTCTCTGTTTTCTCTAGAACCCACTAGAAGGAAGCACCAACTCCCTGGTTTCTCTAGCACCAACTAGAAGGAAGCACCAAATCCCTGGTTTCTCTAGCACAAACTAGAAGGAAGCACTAACTCCCTGGTTTCTCTAGCACCAACTATAAGGAAGCACCAACTCCCTAGTTTCTCTAGCACCAACTAGAAGGAAGCACCAACTCCCTGAGTGTTTCCAACACCAACTGGATGGAAGCACCAACTTCCAATCATACATGCAACCAACCTGTATAATAGAGAACAATAGTTCTCCCTTGCACCACCCTGCCACCTTGGTTTCTCTGGCTGCAACCAGATGGAAGCTACAACTCCCTGTGTTCAAGCACCCACTTGAACCTTTGAGGACAACAGTCCTCCCGAGCACCTCCCAACCACCCTGAAATATAAATCTTTGCTACTGAAACGTATTACAGTGATAAGCTGTTCAACAATGGCTTACCAGACTCATCACTGTTCTGCTACATTTTGTTACTCTATCTGCCTCATTGCCTTCCTGCACACATGACTTGTGCTGTCTGTTCTTCTACTTTTTATGCTCTGTGAGCCATGTCAATTCACTGCACAGTTCCTCTTCTGTGCATTTCTACTTCTGTGCTCTGCCTCCTTGCTCACACTTCAATCCTTCTACACAGCGACCACAATAACTCCAATAGCAACAACAACCCTTCTCTTCTCTGTATCATGTATATATAGCTTCTGTGCATCTTATGCATGCAATATTTGTCATTCCTCTGCATGCTCATACCGCGCCAATCTACTCCACCTCTCGAGTGTTCTGCGTGATCATCATCATAACTCTTCAGCTTCTCTAGCCATTTTCCCACGCGTTCAGCATCACTGGATGTTATGTTGAGATTCCTTAGCCTCTCTGGCAGTTGAGACTCTTCGTCTTCTCTGTGATAGTCAAGCTCACCTTCTCTGTTTTAGTTACAGGCTTCCACGCTCATCCATCTGTCAATCCCTTCTAAGAATAGTCTTCCTTCACTTGGATGAAGCTTGGAGACTCTTCATCTCCTCTGGCGATCACATAGGGGTCTCTTCGAATTCTCTAGTAGACGCCATCAATGGTTTCTGGCAGTTTCACTATGTCGTGCATTAGTAGCCCTCTGATCAACACTTGATCTGATGGTTCAGATTACATTATGATTTCACATATCGCGGTATCGGGATTCCTGATGTCAATAATATTTGACATGTCCAACTCTCGATCCCCAAAACTTTGACAAGGACTGGAATCAACGGTCCAGATGCAACCTTAATCTGACGGCTCAGATTACATTGCGATTTCACATATCGCGATATCGGGATTCCTGATGTCAATATTCTTTGACATGTCCAACTCTCGATCCCTGAAACTTCGACAAGGACTGGAATCAACGGTCCAAATTCAACCTTAATCTGATGGCTTAGATTACATCGCGATTTCAGATATTGCGATATCGGGATTCCTGATGTCAATAATCTTTGACATGTCCAACTCTCGATCCCCGAAACTCTGACATGGACTGGAATCAACAGTCCAGATTTGATCTTGATTCAACGACTACGATTTAAGTCACGATTTTGCATATCACGAAATCGGGATTCCTGTTGCATTGTTTCTTTGACATTTCCAATATGTGATCCTCGAAACTTCGACATGGTGTAAGTCTGCTGATGTCACATGTGTTAAATAACTGCCACGTGTCACCCTGATTAGTTACTTACATGTGCTTGGCATGTTGAACTAGTCTGACACTTGTCATTACCTGGTTGTGCCACGTGTTCCTAGCTGACGTGGTTTGCTGACATGAGTCAGATCAACGGTCCATATGTGATCTTGATTTGACGGCTCAGATTACGTCGCGATTTTGCATATCACAAAATCAGGATTTCTGTGGATGATATTACTTGTCATCTCCAACTCTCGATCCCCGAAACTCTGACAGGGAGTTGGATCAACGGTCCACATAACCTCCTGAGATGGACGGTCCTCCTGCTTTCGGGATTTTTGAGCCCTCTACTCCTTGCACTTTTAAAGATCATGCAGGTTTTCCTCGATCCAACGGTGGTCAGACCCTACGCTCAGATCTGACGCCTGAGATCTATTCTCCTCTTCAGTGCCCTCTTCTTGTCTTTATTCAGATCCGATGACCCTCATGCTATCGAGAATTTTGGATGGGATCCAACGATCAGAAACGCTTCTCGGGCCTTCGATCATTTTGTCAATGTTGCGTTGCCTTCGATCATTCGATCTTCCTGGACTTCTCTTCTCTTTTCTTGTTGATCATCGTTGTTGTACTCAAGCCATCATCACTGTTTTACTTGCCAGTGTTGCCTTCGATCATTCGATCTTCCTGGACTTATCTTCTATTTTCCTGTTGATCATCGGTGCTGTACTCAAGCCATCATTACTGCTATACTTTCCATCAATGACAAGTTTACGCTTCCTGTAAAACATACCAAACATCCTCTGCACTATCTCTTCTGATCTTATCGAGGTTGCTCTACAACTTCATCGAGGTTGCTCTGCAGCTTCTTCCCAAAATACTTCTGGTGCCCGTCTGTTACATTCTTCCTGTATTCATGCCATCTTCATTGCTGTACTTGCCATCAATGACAACCTATTAAACATTTCCAATAGTGGACCAACCCTAAAGTGTTACATGCCAAAATCTAATTTGACCTCAAAATTAAAATGTATACATGCCAAAAGTAAATTACAAGAGACTAAACTATTACAAAAATTCATTTTCATAAAATGAAAAAACCAGTATACCACATCCTCATTTGCCTTTGGATTTGTGCCATCCCAAAGACTCTTTGATTTCTTCCATGTTTTGCAGCTATAGATGAGTTGATTTAGGACAGTTCCTGACCATCCATGGATGTCGGGTTCACTGGGATGAAGACCCAAGGTGTGGGAGTATTGCAGAGCTTCTTAGGATGGAAAGGGGCCTTTGGGATTTGGTCTTTGTATGTAAGAAAATTCCTATTGCTCAGGAACTTTTTAGATATTATTATACCCCCCCTTTATTTCCTATATGTTTTTCCTGTGAGATGACCGAAGCATGGCTTCGATTGGGCTTGTTTCGATGAAGGGACTAAATGGAAATCAAACTTGAGAGGATTTTAACCTATACCAAATATCCAATAAAATGTTTTTTCTTGTTCCCATGATTTATCTCTATTCTCTACCTTTCTGCTACCTTTCGTTTGGCGCAAATCGGACTCTGGATGAGCAAGTTATGGCTCAAGAAAGGTATGTGGGAAGGAGTTGGTCGGGAGACTGATCAGGGAAAAAGGTGCAAATGTGGAAATATTATGGGCTGGAGACTAGAATTGATAGGCTATTATAGGCCTTCATACCTGTAGCTAAAACGGTTTTTCCTCGTTCGACCCAATTTGGCCTCAGAGTCCCAAATTAGGCCTCCTTTCGGCGCATGCTTTTTGGGCCAATAACGAGTCCTTGTCGCTCTGGGACATGCCACCAAAATTATGGGATGAATTTGCGGAGGTGAATGACATGGAATCATTCTTTACTTCACCTCGGTTGTTTTTACTATTTACGGGAGAAAATCTGCCTCCGTATGGCGAAGTTATGAAATTAAAAGTACAGTAACCCTTAGGGGGGCAATTTTAATTTTTAATATATAGTTTAAATATATAACTAAAATTTATTTAAATTTTTTTAGTTTTATTATAAATTTAAATAAAATTTCATATATATATATATATATATATATATATAAAATAAAATAAAATAAAAATAAAAACCATAACTTAAAATTTTTTAAAAACGAACTTTATAATATACCAAACTTATATAACCAAATTCAAATTAAATAAAAAATAATAAACCATTTTTTAAAAACCCTCCCTAGTGGTGGATTAGAGCACGTAGTTGTGGAGAGGAGGTTTGCGGGAAATGGTAGCTAGGGGAAGGGAGAGGTGGAGGGAAGCAGGGTTTTTCTACATGGGAATGGGAAGGAGGAGAGGAGGGTGGAGTGTGGAGGGCACACATGCTAGTGGTGGAGACTAAAGTATGGAGGAGGGGTATTGGGAGTGGAATAAGGAGTGTGCACGGGGAATATGGAGAGGAGGAGAGGGTAGATGGGTGTGTGCACATGAAGGGAAAAGGTGCAGAGGTGGAGGTATGGGAGAGGCCCGGGGTTTCGATGCACACAGGTGGAAAGGAGGAGATGAGGGTGGGGGAGTAATGCGCATGTGGTGGTTGGAATGGGTGGAGGAGGTAATGGAGCATGTATATGGGCATGGGGTTGTGAGGGTATGGTGGGAGGCCATGTGTAGGGAGGAGGAGGTGGTGGAACCCTGGTAGTGGACGGGTGGTCGACACCCCCAAATTTTGTAAATGTGTTGAACCTGCAAAGAATAGATCTAGCTAAACAATGATACACACATTTGCAAAGAAAATTGGAAAAAGAAGAAGAAGGAGAGAAAGAATGGAAAGAATTCTCATTAACTGTTATGAATAATGAATAATTTACACATGATATAGTCTGTATAACTCAATGATTTTGACTTGAGGTGAACCAAGTCGCTACAGTGGTGGTCTAGAGTGATTTGGACACGCACCAACAGTTACGGGAGTGAATTTCCACCTATTCTAGTCTCTTAGATAGTTACGAGAGTGAACTGCCACCTAGTTGAGTTAACTAGTCAACTAGTCTTCAGTTAACTGATTGAACAATGAGTAATGAGGAGATAACTTAGGGAATCAAGGAAAATGCGCCACTTTGGTGATGATTCCAAGGCAAGGTCGAATTAGCATGGTGATGATCCCAATGCAACATCTAAACTCAACTCAACTAGTCAAACTAAAGTATCAACTGAAAGAGAATATTCTCCAGGTGGAATATTCTCCCCTAAAATATAGGAGACTGGATAATGACTAATTATGACTGATAAACAAATAAAAATCTTAGGAAAAAGAAATCGTAGGTGTGTGTGAAGTAACTCCAACACCCACCTTGAACATCACTATGGTGAAAATAAATATTGGGTCCCGGCAACGAGGCCATGTTAGGTACCCAAGTACAAAAGATACAATGAAAATAAAGTGAGGAAAGAGGGAAAACTTCATGGGAACCCCCCCCTCAAGGTACAATGTATGAAAAAAGAAGAACTACAGTTTCTAGGCAACTGTGTCCTTCACTCCAAGACGACCTCACAGAGAATGGAATTTCTGCTCAGTGAAGGTCTTGGTGAAAATGTCTGTCGTCTGTTCCGCTGAAGGACACAACTATAAGTTGATGATCCTCTCGTGTACTAAGTCCTAGATGTAGTTCATGTGGATCTTGATGTCTTCATCCACTGCCTCTGAACTGGATCTCTGCAGAACTTCAGAGTGCTCTGGTTGTCACACCAAATGACGATCGATTGAGGAAACTAAATGCCCAACTCAGTGAGAAAATGTTGTAGCCACATAGCTTGAATGGTTATGTTAACTACCCCTCTATACTCTGCCTCAGTTGAATATAGAGAAATGGAAGCTTGCTTCTTGCTTGACCAACATATAGTCCTGGAACCAAGACTGAGTGAGTAACCATATGTGGACTTTCGATCAATGCTATCACCAGCCCAGTCGGAATCAGTAAAACCAATGAGATATAATTTAGACTCTACTGCATAATGAATCCCAAAGGTGATGGTGCCCTGTATGTATCGAAGGATACGCTTTGCAACTTTCCAATGTAGCTCATGCAGCTCTTACATGAACATGGAAACTGTGCCAAATGTATATGAGAGGTCTGGTCTGGAGTGTGTAAGATACAACAAGCTCCCCACTAGTTGTGTGTAGAGTGTGTTGTCAACCAGGAGTTGGAGTAGACTTGCAGTCTGTCATGTGAAATCTATAAAGGAGATCTCGTGCATACTTGGATTGAGATAGTTTGATGCCTGATGCATCCTGACTGATCTCAAGTCCAAGGAAGAAGTGTAGCGGACCCATGTCTGTCATCAAAAACCTGTCATGAAGAATCCTCTTGACTGCAAAAATCGTTGAAGTCGAGCAACCAGTGTTCAACAAATCATCAACATACAAAACTAAAAGTAGAATTGAATCAACCATATTGCATATGTATACATTCGGGTCTGATTTACAACGTACAAATTTTTGTGACAATAGGTAGGATTCGATATTGGCATACCGTGCCCTTGGAGCCTGCTTGAGGCCATAAAGTGACTTCTTCAGTTGACAAACCAAAGACGAGTCCTGCATATATCCCTGGGGCTGATCCATTTAGATCTCCTCAGAGAGATCACCATGAAGAAATGCATTCTTCATGTCCATATGATGGACTTCCCATCCCTTGGCTGCCACAATGACAAGGGCCAATCGAATGGAATCCATCTTCACCACTGGAGCGAAGGTCTCATCATAGTCAATACCATGAACCTGCTGAAAGCCTTTGGAAAAAATCCTAGCTTTGTATCTGCTAGTATTTCCATCCGCTGTGCTCTTGGTTTTGGAGACCCATCTGCATCTGACAAGTTTCTTCCCAGAAGGAAGGGGAACCAGATCCCAAGTCTGGTTCTCAAGGAGGGAGTTGTACTCCTCTTGCATGGAAGATTCCCAAAAGGGATTTCCAGTAGCTTGGCCATAAGAATGTGGATCTGAAGACTGAACCAAGAAAATATGTCTGGAAGGCAATGGTTCAGTGGCAGTGAGTGCAACAAGAGGCTCCTCGAAATCAGATTGAGTGCTCCTGGTATTGGCTGGATCGTCAACGAGATCCCCTGCATCCTGAAGAGTAATCTGTGCCCACTTGGGCCTCTGCTCTGTCTCTACAAATGCATCTAGATACTCTAACTTTGCATCTAACTGTATTGACTCTGAATCTTAATCTAAATCCTCTGATTCCTCTGAATCAAAACTCTCATCTGAAGAAGAGTTAGCATGTGCATGTTCATCATCTGAAACAGGTGGAAGAGTGAAGGTGTCTGCATGTGGCTGCTGAGGTACATGTGAGAGACTTTCCTTGAATTGGACACTACAATCAATGATGAGACGGTCAAAGGAAATATCAATAAGAAGATATCCCTTCACACCGTCGAGGTATCCAACAAAAGTGCACTCAGTGCTCTGTGGATCAAGTGCCTTCCTCTTTTCAGAGGGAATCTGGGCCCATGCACAAGAAAAAAAAACGTGAAAGTGGGTCACTTCCAGTTTGAGGCCGCTCTAAGCCTCGTAGGGGGTCTTATCCTTGACAGATCTATGGGGAGATTTGTTTTGGATGTATGTTGCATAGTTAAGTGCTTCAGACCATAGTCTCTGTGGTAGTGACTTCGCATGCAACATGCAAGATGCCATCTCCTTTAGAGATCTGTTTTTCCGCTCAACAACTCAGTTTTGCTGTGGAGTGTAGGGAACTGTATGCTGCAACTGAATCCATTCCTCATGGAAAAGATTATGGATCTCATGATTTACATACTCTCCCCCGTTACTAGTTCATAGGACTTTGATCTTCTTTCTGGACTGTCTCTCAACCAAAGCTTTGAAATCTTTGAGGTGTTGAAAGACCTCAGATTTTTGCCTGAGAAAGTAGATCCATGTAAAACATGAGAAATTTTAAAAAAAAATGAGAACGAACCTCGCTTTACTGATTGATGGATGTGGAAAAGGACCCATGAGGTCACTGTGGATCAGATCTAAATGTGTGGAAGCTTGCTGAGACTTTCCCTTGTCAAATTTCTCTTGAGGGTGTTTTCCAAGAATGCATCCCTCACATACTCCCTTGGAGAAATGGATGTCTGGTAGATCATCAACTAATCTATGCTTTCTAATATGTTTCATGTATCTGGAATTCAAATGTCCATATCTTTCATGTCATCCTACTACTTTCATCAACATGAGTAAGCAGTAAAGCAAAATCAGGTTCAATGAATTCAGAAAATGTATACAATCTAGACTGATGATTTACCTCACTGGTAGCAACCTTGGACTTGGTTTGCATGTCGTATATGTCCACAACATTTGGTTTGAATATGAATTTATTTCTGGTGCCGGAATTCTTCATTTGATACACAAAGAGAAGGTTGACAGAAAGCTTGGGAACATGCAACACATTCTCGAAGCTTCTGTTGGTGAGTTCAATCCTTCCTTTGCTGGTGACTTCAACATAAGAGTTGTCCCCCATCAGAATAGGAGGACCTTTGCATGCATCCAATGAAGAATAGACTGCTTCTGAGGCATCCATGTGATGTGATGCTCCTAAATCTACGATCCAAGCATCGAGAGAGGAGTTGATGGCAATCAAGGCATGGCTAGAATTGCCTTTCTTGGAATTTAGATCTTCTAGCTTCTTCTTATTTGCACCCTCGGGGATGCGATATCCAAGGTTGTTTTGCTGAAGTATTTGAGAAATCAGATCTATTTTATTTTTCATGCATTCGGATTCCGAATGGAATCCTTTGTGACAGTACGTGCATTTCTCTCCTTTTCTTCCCTTTTCTCCTTTGGATCCGGAGGCATTGGTGAAGGGTTTTGTGTACCCTTCCTTATTCATATGTACATGCGATTTCCACTTATATTTATCTTTATGTTTATGATATTTATATCTTCCATCATGCACAGTGAGTGCATGCGCCCTTGGGCCTTTGATTGCGCCCATGTTGATGAGCTTGGTTTACTCTTGTGTCAAGGATTCAATAAAGTCCTCAAGAGAAGGCATCTTCCAGGTGGCTCCATAGGAAAATATGATAGTATGGAATGTGGATATGAATACAAATAATTCAGGTCCAAGCTTGGAGAGAATAGTGAGAACCATTTGTTTCTCCTTCGCCGATTTATCAACCCCGCAAGCTTTGAGTTGTGATAGTAAATCCTTGAATTTTGTAAAGAAATCTTGGATATTGTCGAAGCTTTTTGGATCCAATGTGAGCAGCTCCACCTCCAGCATGTGTCCCCTCATCTCATCCTATTTTGCAAAGATCCCTTCCAATATTTTCCAGGCTTCATTGGGAGTCTTGCAGGAAGATATGTGAAAAAGGAGATTGGGAGAAATAAGACTGCAAATTGTTCCAAGTGCCTCATCCATGCGATTTAAGTACTTGGATTTTTCTATGGCTGATGTCGGTTCTATATCTATATTCATGGTTAACCTATACAACCCTATGGATCGGATATGTATGGCTATTTTATCCTTCCATGCAAAATAGTTGTAAGGTGTAAGAATGAATTCTTTTTGGAATTCCATCTTTCCGCTGTCTTCAATCTTTTGTACTTGCAAAAAAATTTGGTGTAGATTTTTCTTACCAGTCCGTCGGCTATGATACCATGTAAATGTGTTGAAATTTCACATAATAGATCTAGCTAAACAATGATACACGCATTTTCAGAGAGAATTGGAAAAAGAAGAAGAAGGAGAGAAAGAATGGAAATAATTCTCATTACCTGTTATGAATAATGAATAATTTACACATGATATACTTTGTATAACTCAATGAGTTTGACTTGAGGTGAACCAAGTCACCATAGTGGTGATCTAGAGTGATCTTGAAACACACTAGTAGCTATGAGAGTGAATTTCCACCTATTCTAGTCTCTCAGGTAGTTACGGGAGTGAATTGCCACCTAGTTGAGTTAACTAGTCAACTAGTCTTCAGTTAACTGACTGAACAGTGAGTAGTGAGGAGATAACTAGGGGAATCAATGATAATGTGCCACTTTGGTGATGATTCCAAGGCAAGGTCAAATTATCATGGTGATGATCCCAATGTTGCATGGTGATGATCACAATGCAACATCTAAACTCAACTCAACTAGTCAAATTGAAGTATCAACTGAAAGAGAATATTCTCCAGGTGGAATATTCTCCCCTAAAATATAGGAGACTAGATAATGACTAATTATGACTAATAAAAAAATAAAAACCTTAGGAAAAAAAAATCCTAGCTGTGTGTGAAGTAACTCCAACAAATATATTTTTGGATTTTTTAATTTTTTTTGGGTCTTTTAACTATGCAAAAGGACGAGAGGTCTTGGGTTCAAACCCCCTCCCTTCCTTTTTTTTTTGGGAGTTTCTGGGAATTTATGTGCTGAGGAAAGGGAGGGGGTTTGGGTTCAAAGTCTAGGGCTTGAAAATGGCCATGCACAGGCTTGCAAATTCAACAAAACTCATAATTATTAATTCTCTAAAGGGTCCTGGAAGCTTGGGCCTTATGCCTAAGAGGGGTTCAAATCCCCTCTCCTTTGAATTTTTTGCACAAGAAATTAATGAAATTCACACCAGCCAAAAAACATGAACCAACAACCAATTTCACATATGAGCCAGCACTAAAACAACCATTCTGATGGAAGAAATAATATTTTTCCATGCAAAAATCCACCATAACCAAAAAAATAATGAAACCTCTGGGCAATCAAGGGCAGGGCTAAGAAGGCAGGGTATCCATGGTTACTTGGCTCTATGTCTGAATATTGGAGCATACTTATGTATTGATGCCCAATGAATACCTACACTTACTGTCTGGAATCCCTCCTTTGCCATTAAAGACCTATTGCAGAGCTCCCTCTCCACTTGGCCAAAATGCTAAAATGACTTGAGAGAGGGGAGAGGGAGGGTTTTGTATTTTGTATTTTTTTTTCAAAAAAATCTAATTTGCCCAATATTTCATGAGGGATGCGTTTCCTTCCCTTGATTTTCCCAATTTTCTTAGATTTTATTCTTTTTACTCTATTTTTTTAATATTCCTTGAAAACTGTGCCAAGTCAAAGTTTGACTTTGACATTGACTTTTGACCGTGACTCTGTTGACTTAGCCCAAAAAAGTTTCCAGATGAGATGGAGTCGGAATTGGACACAGAGCACATAGTTGGAAATATCTTGACGATTTCGTCAAGAAAATGTGGTCAACAATCTAAAATAATTACATCTCACCCCTCAATTTTTGCTCGGAACAATTATTGCTTAAAGGCCTTGAATTGCTGGTGGGTCCACATGACACCCAATTTTGTGAGAGGTTCCACATCACCATATGATATTCAATTGAGGAAAATGAAGTACCATGGGAATGGTATCGACGATTATTTCGACGAGTTGGCCAGATATATGTGTTTTTGGGCCATTAATGGCTGTTTTATCTATCATGAAACCCCACGACGCGAGCTGGTCCCCCCCCCCTTTGCCAAAAATAATTGACAAACATGTGACATCTCTAACCAAGCCATATGAGGTCAAAATGAGGAAAATGAGGATCAGTTTGAAAGGTATCTAAGTCCATTACATCATGGCATCGCTTAATCTCTGATATAAAACCCCTTAAGAACTATTTTTTAACCCCAAACCACTGCAACCAATCTGGTGTCCAAAAGTGGTCATGAACTTGCGAAGGCTCATTCTTACCAATTGGGGGTCAAAACCAAGAACACGATATACCACTGCAAATATATCACACTTACCTACACCATTCCTAGGTTTTATTTTCCTTTTAAAATAGAAACCTGAATAGAATCAGACCAGGAAGTCACAACTATTGGTTTTTTTCCATTCGGGTGACGCTAACTTTGTGTTCTCCGTAGGGGGTCAGACGGACTCAAAATTGGGCCCATGATATCCCGTTGGAAATATTTTCGTGATATCTACAATATGGTATAATTTTATTTCCAAAAATACGACCATGCTTCATTTTATTATTTGTGAAAGGACCCCATACCAACGAGACCCGCCTAGTGACAGGCGAAAGGGGCCAACGATATCGTTTTTGAAAAATGCATGCTTAGCTCATCAAATATGAATTGAACAACCTTGACATGAGGCATTATGATGTGGGAGGGTTTCATAACTCAAAAATTACCGAGGGAAGGCCTCCCCTAGGGGGAAAAGAACACGGTCCCATGAAAAGCCGAGCAAGGTCGGGATGAGCCCATTTGGATACCATTTAAGATGTTGATGAACATAGTGATGATCATTATTTTTATACTGCTACCCATAAGGTGATAGTAGAGTAATTAAAACCATGAATTTGATATCCATTTGACCTCACTATCCCTTAACTAACCATGGAGGCACTGACCCAACTAAATGCAAAAACTCTGAACTGGCCTGGATTGTTTCCAACTGTCTTGACCTTGTTCCTTGATACTCTCTAGTGCCTGATAAGTATTTACATACTTATATCACAACCCTATGAAGGTATCCAACTGATAATATTTCAATGGCAGAGTCCATAGTAACTATGACCCCCTCCACTCTCTTCGACTGGAACCATAGAACATTTAAGATTTTTTGGAGGAATGAAGGTGTAAAACACCATGTTAATCCCAAGGAAGATTTTTGATTCAACACCTGCTTATTTCCATGTATAGAATCTGAGTGTATGGAATCATCTATGATGTCTGTAATTGATGGAAGCACAAGAGTATATACATGTTGCACCGGAGGTGCATGCAAATTTACTCTCCTTATGTGTAAGTAGAAAAGAGGAGTCATCGTCAGAAAAATTACTGAATTTATACAACCTTGACTTATGATCCACCTCACCAATTGCAATGATGGAATTTTCATGCATGTCAATTATTGAAATTGAATCTGATGTAAATTCAACCTTTTTACGTTTCTGAATGATCTAATAAACTCAGAGCATATTCATAAAAATATTTGGAACATGTAAAACATTCTCAAAACTTCCATTATGGAGTTCTGCTCTCCCATCTCCTGCTACTGCTACTAGAGTATCATCCCCCATGAGAATAGGGGGTCTTGAGCATGGACTCAAAGAATAGAAATATTCCTCTTTTGCTTCCATACGAAGGGATGAACCATAATCTATAACCCATGAATCAGATGAGGAATTAATTACAACAAGAGCATGATGATTACCTTTCTTAGGAGCATGATATTCTTCCTTCTATTTCTTGACTCCCTCTGGAATGAAGTTTCCAAGGTTGTTCTACTAAAGTTCATGTGCCATAAGATCAATCTATTTCTTCATGCATGAGGATTCTTCATGATTTGGTTTATTGCAGTAAGTTCACTTCTTTCCCTTCTTCTTCTTCTTGGACATGAAGAGTCTTTGGAACCTGAATAATCATTGAAGGGTTTGGAATATCCCTCCTTCTCGTTCTGTTTCTCCTTCTCGTTTTGTTTGGATGATCCTTTTCCATTATGCATGGTGAGTGCATGTGCTCTGGGATCCTCGATTAGGCCCATATTAATGAGTTTTTCCTGCTCATGTGTTAGAGAATCAATGAATTGATCCATGGTAGGAATATTCCAATTTTTTCCCATGATATACCTTCCTAAATGGAAAGTGGAAACATAGACAACGTATTCTGGTCATAGCTTGGCCACGATTGTTAGAATTAGTTGGTCCACTTGTTTAAAATTATAAATATTACAAGTTTATAAGCTCAATATCAAATATTTAAACTTAGTAAAGAAATCATGTATATTATCAAAACTTTTAGGATCCAAAGTATTCAACTCTACCTCAAGCATATGACCTCTCATTTGATCCTTCTTTCCAAACAAATTTTCCAAGGTGGTCCAGATTTCGTTTGGAGTCTTGCATGTGACAACATGAAACCATAGATCAATTGAAATCAATTCAAGAACAATTCATGTGAATTGATCCTTTTGGTTCGCTCATCTCATCTTCTCAATTATTGATGTAGGTTATGTTTTTGTCCCCATCATCAAGTTGTACAGTCCTTTCCTTTTGAGTTGGAATTCTACCATGGGATTCTAATAAAAATAATTGTATGGTGTGAGAATTACCACCAAGTTTGAATATAGAATAGGTGGTATATCCATCTCTCCTACTGTGTCTGAGAACCCATAAAAATTTTCTCTCAATCTGCAAGTGAAAAAATGAGAAATCACTACAGAAAGGGAACTTCAAGTGAAAATTTGTATCAGTTTCAGGAGACGATCTTCTGAATTACATTATGAGAAAACAGTAAGGAAATTCGCCAAATGGTTGAAAACCCACTTACAAAATGGGTCGATTTACTTATCACATGATTCGTTTCCTTAAAAAGATAATATTTTGGGAGAAATCACTGCAGAAATGTACGACCACATATTCATATCAATTTCAGGAGGTGATCTTCTGGCTTCCTTTATGAGAAAACGGTTGAAAACCCACTTGCATAATGGGTCGATTTATTTCTTATGTGAGCCGTTTCCTCAAAAGTTAATATTTTGGGATAAATCACTACCAAAAGTTACGACCACAGATTTTGCTTGAAGAAACTCTGATTTTCCTTATTCTTTGGCTTATCTAGCTTTCTCCAAGAAGCATAGATCTGATACTATCTCAATGTTTCATCGAAACTTGCATAGGATATCTAGCTAAATCAAGTACAAACAAATCTTATCAATAAAGGAAGAGAGATTCAATATGGAAGAATGAGAAAGTATATTCACACTACTCCAATGAGCTGATGATTGATACATAGATGATGATCAATATGATACAATGAATGAGTGGAATACACTCATATATAGGACATAACATTCCATAATAGAAGAATGCCGAAAATAGAACTACTCAGTTAACTCCCACTAAACTAGTGTGCCGAAAATAGAAATTTTTCCAACAAGGATGTCTCCCTTGGAGTGAGTTTCTTCTCATCCTAAATATAAAGAGGTATCCTATTGGGGTGATAGTGATAGGACTACCTTTGTGTTACATAAATCTAGGACTACTCTCCTTTAGGATTTAGGCAAGTACAAATTGTGGGATAACATGCCCAATTTTGCTCGAGCTCGAAGAAAGTCCCTAACTTGTTTCCAACTAACTCCAAGGAGACCCTTGACCAGAAAGATAACATGATGCTGGGAAGAATGGCCCATACTTTCATCCTTGCAATTGGTTCTCCTACAGAGTTGAAATCCATGCTCCATAATTTTAGGGTTAAACTCGCCAGGACTCAAGACTAGTTTATGTTTAGAAGTTCCTTACAATGTTTGTCTAACTATAGTAAGAAAGAAAGCCAACCTTTAGGTAGAATGCAAGACTCTATAATATACCCCAAAATGGGTAACCATTTTGTCTCCATCCACTCCTGCAGGGATTTTTCACCTATTTTCTTGCCATTAACCCTGCCCACCAACAACTTTTCGTTGAAACACGCTACCTCAAAAAAATTATTTATTCCCCTACTACCATTTTTACCACCACACATTTTTCATTAATACATTTCATATCCCTAATATTCTGCCTGCTTTCAACCTATGGAGACAGTGAAAAAAATGGAATAAACGAACCTTGAATTGGAGAAGGTAAATGGTTTAGGGAGAAAGGGGGGGAATAAGATGGGGGAAGAACCTCATCGGAGTGGAAACCATTCGGTGGTGGAAGAAGCGGTGGCACATTAACTCTAACAGACAGAGGATCCATGTGTCAACCGAGGTCATGCTGGTTGAGATCGTCATGACACCATTGATAGGATGTACTTCACATGGACAACAACTCTTGGTGAGACATGAAGGCTCGCTCGGATCTTGGGATTTTCTCATAATTCATATCATCCTAATCATAAATCAATAAGATCTCCATATGATGTGGCACGTGATTGGTAAATTGAAGAGTCGCATGGGNAGGACAAGGACCGAAAAATGGGAGGGGGCGAACGAACAAGGAAGGGGGAAGGGTCACAGAAAGAGATGCGCATGATCACATGGACGTATAAAAAACATGAACCTCCTCCACATTTATTTATTTATTTTCTAATCATTTTTATTTTTAGGATAATTTTAAACATTAGATTTTTTGGATTTTTGGGTAATTATGAAAAATTATATTGTTTTTGGCTTGTGATGTAATAAGTTTTTTTAATGATATTTTTGGGTAATTATTAAAAATTAGATTTTTGGTATTTATCACATTAATTTGGTGTTGTAACTAATTTTAAATGTATAGTTGGATTAACACCTAAACCATCTTATCCATTCAAATTGTCTATATCTACCTAGAAAGTGCATGTTCTCTAAATTTTGGACAAAATTCATGATAAAACATAACAAAAAAAAAATAAAAAAATTGAATATTTAGACCATGCGTAATCACCTTTGATGTAGACCCCCCTCTCTCCTCAGGGCTACACGACCTCCCGGTCAAGGATATTCAAATGAATGAGCCGAACCAACTCTTTGAGCCTCTTCTAGACCCTGAATTTGATTCACACATTCCCTCTTTGATTACCAATGAAGGTTTGATTCCCCCTCACACACCTTCTCTTGTACTTCTAGTAACTCTGAGTGGTGAGTGATAGATCCTATGCTAGGCCCTTCTTCCTTATGTCCATGGGATATAACCTTCATCTCGCCCCCTTTGCGACTTCGAGCTTTGGTTTTTCTGAGTGCAACTGACTCTTAATCCTCCTAAATCCGAACTAGTGAAATGACCCAGACAGAATCTATGGGCCGCACTTCTCCAATAGCCAATGGTTGTGTTCCACTTTGAGACTCCGGATTCGGGAGTTCCGAGTGTTCCAAACACCTTTTTCCCCAAAGTGATTTGTAACCGGAGCTACAGATCGAGTGCCACGTGCTCACCTTGATCGACGATTAAAATGCGTCCCTTGTTTCCCTCTTCGGACGAATTCCAGTAAACGCTCCTCTTGTTTTATTTGTCCTAGAGTGTCAATCCTTTGGAGTAAATATCCACTCTCCACATGTCCCTTAGTTTATCAACAAATCCTTTTGACTCTGGCCTTCGAGACTTATGACCTTCAAGAATTTATTCTTCACTTCCCCCGAAGTGTCCTATGACCAAAGTGATAGATCTATCACCATGTGTCCAAACAATTAACGACTAGGATTAATTATTACCTCTAGAGCTTTGGACGACTTCTGGTCAATGACTTCACTTCCTCCTCTCTTTTCCAGAATGCACACTTCTTGATTCCATGATTTGATGTCGCGTGTCCTTATCAGATCGATGGTGATGAATCACTTTGGTAGTTCGGCTTCAAGAGTTTTTGTTCCACCACTCTTTCTTTCCTCCGAATAACTCTTCTTTCAAAGCACACAGATCTTCGCCACATGTCCTTCCTGGATCCAACGGTCCATATTTCTTTAGTCTTCATGAATTCAGTATAAATTGCTCCCATATATAGATGACTTCAATTTTATTTATCTTATTTGGGACTTCGACGATCCCACTCGTCAGACACTTCCAAACCTATGAATACACGGAGTGCCGAAGGACTCTAAGACTATCCTCCGTGCAACTTTTCTAGATCTCATGGTATGGAAAGATCCCGATTCCTCCGAATGGATCTTTCTCGTTGGTTGGGGAATTTTTAGTGGGATCTCCCTACTGAAGAAATTCCATCCGCTACCTCTTCTGAGCTTGTTCCTCAAAAATTTCAAGCTTCTCAGGATGTTTCTTCTCACACACTCCTTGCACCTCTCAAGATGGATTCTTCAATACTTAGCCAAATGTCGACCATGTGCACATCTTGCAACTGGTTTCTTTCAACTTAACCCCTTTGTGGGCAAATTTGCACTCCTTACAACAATTCTTACACAACTCAATTTTTCCTCCTGAACAATATGACGTTGAGTGTGTTTCTTCCTATGCACACCCCATGTGGTCCTCTACACTCTTTGAAAATAAATATTCACATTATCTCTCCTGAGCTTCTGAGTCAAAATAGACTCTGTCAACGCACTCCTTGTGAAAACTATGCACTCCTTGCATGAGCTTCTAGAAGAGAAACAATTGAAACTTATGTAATCCTCATAGGTTCATACATTGAACCATGTAATGCATTCATAACATAAGAGAAATTAATAACAGAGAATGAAATTAAACATAACGCCTACCATTCATTTAGATAGACATAGTAACAACAAGAACAACCATTTTGGATCAATGCTTCTATGTTATATTCATTCAAATGGTATTTACATGGGCTCATATAAATTCCTGTGTAAAAATGACCAACAATAAAAACACTACAATTCTCTATCACAACACTCATCAACCTCGACAATAACAACTTCAATAATCTTCAGCAACCTCATTTGGGCATACCATACATATATTTATACAAGAATGGCTCATAGATATTTTTCCCTCAGTCTACCTTAGTGCTATTCTATCAAATTAAAATCTTTCAACTACTAAGTCTTATTACAATAAATGATGGGTACATACATATAAGAGAGAATCTTCAGATCTGCACTAATATTATTTGTATTAAAGAAAATACAATCTCCATTGATCTCACGCGATGGTTCAACCTCTTATCATTTAAGAACTCCTTTAGTTACAATCCTTTCGAGATATTTACGTGAAACCCCTAAAATTCAAAATCACTTCAAAATGTGCACTAGGGCACTTAGTTTTCCTCCACTTGCACGTTGATGATGATGCTCTTGCATCATACTCCTCTGGAAAAAAATTCACGGACTCTCGTCCATGAGCTCCTTCACTGACTTTCCATGCTTCTGAATATTTTCTTCATTTACCCAATTGGCATATTCTATTGGGTTCCATTTCCACTTTATCAAATACTTAAAATAAGTCTTCTTACCAATCCTTCAATCTATGATCTCCTCCATTTGCAGATTTTCTTCTATAGGCATCTGCTTCTCCCACTGGATCTCTTTTTGATCTTCTGATCCTCTTGTGTCATGTTCCCTGTAAGGGTAAAAGTCTGAAATGTTGAATATGGGCGATATATCCACATCCTCTGGAAGCTCTATGTCATAAGCATTTGCATCAAATTTCCTTAGGATCTTGCATGGTCCTATCTTCTTCATTTTTAGTTTGTTATATGTTCCCCTTGGGAACATTTCCTTCCTGAGATGTTCCAAAATTTTGTCCCCCACTTCAAATTGAAGTTCTCTCCTATGTTGATCAACTCTACATTTATATTCTTTGTTCTTGTTATACAACTGTTCTTTGATCTGATTATGAATCTTTTGCATTTTTGCAATGAAGTCTTCTACTCCAACACTTCTAAATTCACTCTGCTCCAAATCTCTCAACTCTGATACTCCTCTTGGCTTCATTCCATATACCATCTGGAATGGACTCTTTCCTGTACTCCTATTTGGTGAGTCATTGTATGAAAACTCATCTTGTGACAAAATATGATCCCACTGGCTATGATGTACAATGAACAGAGTCCTCATCAAATTTCATAAACTCTGACTTACCACCTCAGTCTGTCCATCTGTTTGAGGGTGATATGATGAACTCAAGGATAGTTCTGTCCCTAGTTTTTTCCACAATGTCCTCCAAAAATAATCAACAAATTTAGTGTCTCTATCTAAGACAATACTCTTGGGGAAACCCATGAAGTCTCACAACTTCCTTGAAAAAAATATTTGCAATGTGTGTTGCATCATTAGTTTTTTGGCATGGGATAAAGTGTGTCATCTTTGAGAATCTATCAACTACAACAAATATGAAATCACTTCCCATTTGTGTTCTTGGAAATACCAACACAAAATCCATGCTTATTGCATCCCAAGGCCTATCTAGAATAGGAAATGGTTGATATAACCCAGTGTTCTGTCGCTTTCCTTTTGCATACCGGAAAATATTACATTTGTTCACAAATTTATTCACTTCTTCCCTCATACATGTCCAATAGTATGAGTTTTTCAATTGTGCAAATGTATTGTCATGGCCAAAATGTCCTCCTAGACCTCCACTACGTTTTTCCTTTAGTAGATTATCTCTCATCGAGCACTTTGGTATGCACAACTGGCTATCTTTAAACAACAATCCATATTGAATCAGATACTTTGTCCATTGAATTATTTATCCAAGCATAGGATTGTCACATGCTTCATATGCCTCTTTAAAATATGGATCATCACAATACATTTCCTTAAGGTGTTTGAACCCTAAGGTTTTCACTTGAATTCTTGCAGAATCAGGCATCTCCTGCTTAATGCATCAACAAATTTGTTAGCATTACCAAAAATATGTTTAATGATAAAAGTGAAAATTTTCATAAAATCTATCCACTTGACATGTCTTTGATTTAAATTCTCCTGTCTGGTTATGAACTGTAAATCCTGATTATCGCTGTACAAAATGAATTCTTTTGGAACAAGGTAGTTCCCCCATTTCTTTAAGGCTTGAATTACTACATAAAATTCTCTATCATATGTGGAGTACTTCCTCTTGGTGTCATTAAGCTTCTGGCTAAAATATGCAACATGCCTATTGTCTTGGATCAATACTACTCCAATTGCTACTCCACTAGCATCACATCGTACTTGAAACGTCTTCCCGGAATCTGGCAAGACCAAAATCGATTGTTATGTTATCTTCTCCTTTAATATCCTGAAACTTTTCTTAGCTTCTTCTATCCACTTAAAAGACTTGTGTCTCTTCTTCACCATATCTAATATTGGTGTACAAATAGCATTGAAATTTCTAATGAACTTCCAATAGAAACTTTCTAATCCATGGAAGCTTCTCACCTCGAATATGCTCCTTGGCGATGGCCATTCTCTGATTTCTCTCACCTTCTCTGGATCTATATTCAATTCATTTGAAGAGATTGCAAAACCCAAGTAAATGAATTTTTTTTCATAAAAGAGGATTTCTTTAGATTTATCAGCAACTTCTCCTTCTTCGATATTCTCATTACTAATGTTAAGTGCCTCAAATGCTCTTCTTCAATTTTACTGAAGACTAATATATCATCTAGATATACAATAAAAAACTTACCAATAAAATATTTTAATACCTCATTCATCAACATCATAAAAGTACTTGGGGATTTTGTCAAGCCAAATGGCATAACAAGCCACTCATACAACCCCTCGTTTGTTTTGAAGGTTCTTTTCCACTCATCACCTTCTCTCATCCTTATCTGTTGATATCCACTTTTCATGTCTATTTTTGAAAAATAATTTGCTCTGCTAAAACAATCCATTAAGTCATCCATCCCGGGAAAAGGAAATATGTATATGATGGTGATTTTGTTTATGAATCTTGAGTCTGTACACATTCTCCATCCTGCATCCTTTTTCGGACTCAACACAATTGGTATTGCGCATGGACTCAAGATTTCTCTGACTAAACACTTTTCCATCAAATCCTAGACTTGTTTCTTTACCTCCTCATTCTCTTGAGGTGTCAATTTGTACACTGCTTTTTTCGGTAGATTCGCTCCTGGTATGAGATCAATGTGATGGATGATACTCTTGATGGGTGGAAATGAGTGAGGTAACTCATCCACTACTATGCCAACAAATGTTTTTAACAACTTCTAAATCTCTTCAGGAAGATCATCCATAGAAGTACTTGCAAGAATTACTCTGGGCTTCCTCACAACAACAAATTGCATCTACCATTCCTTCTTAACTTCACTTAGGAGTTACTTCCCACTCATGAGAAGTATACTTTTGTTGGCTTCTTCCTTCACCTTCTTATCTGCTATTGGTAGTAACATGTGTGTTCTACCATTTTTCTCTAGGGTATACGTATTTTTTCTCCCATCATGAATGAAATTTCTGTTAAAGTTCCATGGTCTCCCCAAAAAGACATGACATACATCCATGGGGATCACATCACACAAAATCTCATCTCTATATCCTCCTATCTTAAATTCAACTTGGAATTGTTTAGTTATCGTTACCTGGTGTCATTTATGCAACCATGAGACTCTATACAGATTTGGATGTGCAGTTGTCTCCAACTCCAATTTCTCCACCATTTCTGTGGATACCAAGTTATCAGTTCTCCCACTATCAATTATCACCTTGCATACCCTATTTTTGGTCTTACAAGCAGTTCTGAACAAACTATTCCTCTGCACTGGGTTTTCCACTTCTGGCTCGAGCTTCAAGAGAACCTTCTTCATCATCAAGGATCTCCCATCTTCTGCACCTTCTACCTCTACACTTCCGAAATGTGATATTCACCTCCTCCTTATTTCTTTCTCTTGGGGAATTCCCAAGACATGTGTTCTTTTTTTCCACAATCATAAAACTTCACCTCTCCTCCTCTGCATCTTCCTCTTCCTCGAGGAAAATCATTTCTTCCACCATACTATCTCCCTCGAGATCTTCTTCCTCTTTCTGAGTGTCTGTGTGGTTTTCCAGTCTCAATATTTTGATTCTATGCCTTGTTATGGACAATTCCCTTACCTCTATTTAGATTTCTCCCTCTACTTCATTGGATCTATTTCCTGTCCAATTTCTCCTTTGCCTTCAATGAAACTTGATAAGCATCCTCCACTATCCTCACTGTTATCATGCTGATTTCATCCTGGATTTCAGATATCATGCCATTAATATACCTGGAAACCTTTTCATCATCATTTTCTCTCTGTCCATCCCTGATGTTTAATTTATAAAATTCCTCTTTGTATTATTTTACCGTCAATCCTTTCTGTCTCAAGTTCTATAATTTCCTCCTTTAGCAAGTCTCCTCCTTCCTACATAAATCAAATATTCAAATGAAGGATAATTTCATAATTTCATAATTTCATAATCAAATATTCATAATTTCCTCCTTTAGCAGACCTCCCCTCTCTCCTCAGGGTTGTGTGACCTATCGATCAAGGATATTCAAATGACTGATCTAAAACATCACTTTGGGCCTCTGCTAGACCCTGAATTTGACTCACACATGCCCTTTTTGATTACTAATGCAGGCTTGATTCCCCCGCATAAGCCTTCTCTTTCACTTCTGGTAAATTTGAGTGGCGAGCACCAACTCCTCTGTTAGGACCCTCTTCCTTATATCCATGGGATATAAACTCCATCTTGCCCCCTTTGCAACTTCGAGCTTCATCTGTTCCGAGTGCAGCTGACTCTTAATCCTCCGAACTCTGGACCAACGAAATGACCCGAACATAATCTACGGGACGTACTTCTCCAACAACCAATGGATGTGATCCACTTTAGGACTCCAGCTTCCGAAGTTCCGAGTGTTCCAAACAACTTTTTCCTAGAAGTGATTTGTAAACAGAGCTATTGATTGAGAGCCACATGCTCACCACAATCAACTGTTAAAATGCTTCCCTTGTTTCCCACTTCGAACTGCTTCCAGTCAACGCTCCTCTTCTTTTATTTCTCCTGGAGTATCAATACTCTAGAGTAAATATCCACTCTCCACATGTCCCTCCATTTATCAACGACTCTTGTTGACTCTATCCTTTGGGACTTATGACCTTCGAGAATTTATTCTTCACTTCCCTCGAAGTGTCCTATGACCGAAGTGATAGATTTGATGCCACGTGTCCAAACAATTGACAGCTAGGATTGATTCTTAACTCTGGAGATTCATATGACTTCCAATCAATGACTTCACTTCCTCCTCTCTTTTCCAGAATGCACACTTCTAGATTCCATGATCTGATCACACATGTCCTTCTCAGATCGATGGCCACGACTGAATCCAGTAGTTCGGGTTAGGGATTTTTTGTTCCACCACTCTTACTTTCCTCTGAAGAAACATTATTTCGAAGAACATGGATACCTGCCACATGTCCTTCACAGATCCAATGGTCCATATTTCTTTGGCCTTCGCGACTTCGTAAGAAATCGCTCCTTGATACTGACGACTTCGATTTTACTTTGCTTCTTCGAGACTTCAGCAATCCCTCTCCTCGTACACTTCCAAAACTATGAATACATGGAGTTTCGAAGGACTCTAAGACTATCCTCCATGCAAATTTCCTATATCTCACGGTCTGGAAAGATCTCTATTCCTTCGAATAGATCTTGCTCGTTGGTTGGGGAATTTTCAGTGGGATCCTCCCTACTAAAGAAATTCCATCTGCTACCTCTTCTAAGCTTATTCCTCCTAGAAACTTTTAATCTTCTCAGGATGTTTCTTCTCACATAGTCCCTACACCTCTCAATATGGATTCTTCAACATTTAAACAAATGTCAACCCTGTGCACACCTTGAAACATGTTTCTTTCAACTTAACCCCTTTGTGGGCAACTGCGAACTCCTTGCAATAGTTCTTACACGACTCAATTGTTCCTCCTGAACAATATGATGTTGAGTGCGTTTATTCCTACACACACCCCATGTGGTCCTCTTCACTCTTTGCAAATAAAGATTCAAGTTATCTCTCCTAAGCTTCTGAGTCAAAATAGACTCTGTCAATGCACGCCTTGCAAACACTATGAGTCCAGAGTGGCTGTGTGGTTATTAGGCTGTTGAGCCAATAAGCCTATTTTTGTAAAATGTAATCACACTCAATTTTAATGAAAATACATCATTATTGCATACCAACCATGTAAAAGAGTACGGGGGGATAAAATCCACCATAATGGGAAAGGGAGGGGGATAAGAGTCTAGAGAAAAGGGAATAAGTTGAGGATCTTAAACCCAAAGGAATATTTTATTAATATTCCCAAAAATGGTATAAAGTACAAAGTATGGATATATGGTATATCCTAAGTCCCTATGTTGGAAAACACATTCCATGTGGGCCCAAGCTAGTTCCCAACATGACAAGTTTCAAGTTGGGAACATCCAAATATAGTTGGGGGGATTTAGTTCAATTGACCATCATTCAATGGTCATTCTCACTTCACTACCTCCATACTACAGTCATCCATACCTTCATGCTTCTATTACCTGTACCTATACCTGTACTCATAAAATATTTGGATCTGGATTGAAGAGGTAGGTTATTAGGCCCTTAAGACATTGAAGAAGTGGGTTGTTAGGCCTATGATCATTCTCTCTAGGTGAGAGAATTGTTGGGAATTGAATTCCCAAGGTGAAAAGCTGTAACTACAGGGCTCTGAGACTTCTTTTCTAGCATGTTGTTGAAGCCTTGGAAAGGAAGTGGGTAAACTGAAGGTATGCTGAGCAGAGAAGGGGCATACTTCCTGGGGTGGGACAAGAATGGGACTAATGAGGGACTGTAGGATGTTAGTTAGATTTGGCACCTATGTTTGAGTTTACTTTTGTCTGAGAGACTTTATATTGGTTAGGAATCCTTTACCCAGGTGGATTTTTATCCCCATCTTGGGGGTGACCTACTGCTGAGAATTATGAGCATTGCAGTCAAAGGATGGGGGGAACGTGGAAGGTCTGCATGTAGTTGGTGTTATTTTACCAAAGTAAGTGTCTATTTTTGTGCTAATTTATGTGTTGTTGTGTTAATAATTATTCATTTATTCTCATGAGTTTTCTATATATGTTGTGTATGTATATAGTTGTTGTTATTTTTCATTAATCTATGGAAATGCAGAGTATTTTTTTTAATTAGATTTGTATCAGAGTTTGAATTCTATGTGGCATTTCCAAGCAGGGATCTGGGGATGTTACAATGTGGTATCAGAGCCAAGTTTCAACACTAATCCTGCATGGGACAATTAGTGGAGCACAAAACTTAAATTCGCAGAGTAAGCATGCAAATTGTTTGGCAAAATGTCAGAATAAGGACGTCTACAATTTGTTTGACAAAATTGTTGCAGTGAGATGTGGAAGAATTCTTGGAAAATTTCATGGGAAATTGTAAGAATAAAGAATAGGAATTGAAATCCCTAGTTTAAATATCGAATTGGGAAAATTCGGTCCTGCAAATTGGCTGAATTTCATACTTACATAGCCCCAGGGTGAAATTAAGTGATATTGGGCAAAATTCCTAATTTCTACAAATGAATTCATGAGGAATTTGGTGTACATGAATCAAATTACAGGTACAAGGGTAGAATTTGTGTGCAAAAGGACAAAATTGGTTTTATTGATATTAGTCACATAGCTCTAATGGAGCCCCCCCACAAAAAATGAAATTAAGTGGAATTGGGCATTCTTGGGTATTTTGGAAAATTTCGAAATCAGGTGAAATTGGAAAAAATCGACATTTTTTTTGTATGTTGACATCAACATGACATGGGGACCACGTGTTAGCTTATATTGTAGACATATGACATATACTACTATGGTGGAAGGTACAAAGTGGCATGGTGGCATAGGTGGTGGGTGACTTAGCATCACGGTGTTGGGCGCCCTCCTACTCGACGGAACCTCGAGTGTAGGAGACACGTCAACATTGAGTTGATTTCGGGGGGGTCAAGTGGGGTAGAGTAACCCAAGGAAGTGGGAGATGAAATGTAAAAATTTGTGACATGTCACCCTGTCCCTAACCATGGTTATTTTTCGTCTCCTCCCATCTATGTCAACGTTTCATGGGGCAAGGTGGGGGGGGGGATTTGGCATGGATTGTTGATCCCCGCCAGTGCCCATCAAACAATGACCATTGGATTCAAATTGCATGCAAATTTATGCACTAGAAGTATGGGTTTCGGATGGTACCCACCCATCCTTGCAACCAAATAAATGACTACCACATGGCAGCTAGATGGTGGGATGAAAAGACAAAATAAGTGTTCCAATAGATAAAGGAAGGGAAAGAGGAAAGAAAAAGAAGATGGAGGCATACACGATTGATAGGACAAGAACATGAGTTGAAGAGAGATGACATAGAATCCTTCTAAAGGTGCCAACTAGATTTGGGTGTCGTGTCATCATTCCAATCATCTTAAGTTAATCATATTTTAAAATATTAGTGAAACATTGCCCATAAATTGGGTATTTTCTAGGTCATCTTTTTGCATGGGATTTTTGAGGCCCTAAATAGTGTTTTTAGCTACTCAAAAACCACGAGAACATGGTGTACTAAGGAAAAACACATATTTTAACTTCAAATGAAAGAGATTGGAGAGAAATTTCTAACGATGTAAACCATTCATCAAACAAATCTTTTATGAGGAAGTTACAAGCCAAACAATGAGAGGTAAATTTTAAGACCCAGGTAGCTTCTGAAGGCCATAAGTTCTTACTTCGTAATCAGATTGGGGAACATGAGTAGTAAATGGAAATATATTGAACCATAGATGATATCCGTACAAAAAAATTAAAATTATGGGTACACTAAATATGTATAGGAGGGCATATAATGTTCCTGTAGCATTCAGGGCCAAAAATATTAATTGGCCTGAAACTTCACCAGGCTGTATCTAGAAGCCTGGAACCTAGATAGAGATGAAAATTGGATAGATTTTCCAAAATATGATGATGAAGGAAACTGGTTGGTCTCTTGACAAAAATCCAAAGGAGTAGGTGCAAAAATTCATAAATGTAATTCAGATTTGCACCTAGTTGAGGTGTGAACAAAAGGAATTAATGGGAAATTTTCGAATGACCATAATTCTCTGCTCAAGACTCAGAATTGAGAAAATGAGTAGTCATTGGAATGGTCTTGGATAGAGGAATCCATATATCCACCTAGGAAATTGAACTAGGTAGTGTAATTCACAAGGAATCATAAGAAAATATTATGATGCACTTATGAAGCAAATTGTGTATAGTTACCATGAATTTGTTAAATTAATTAAATCTAACAAATCTTAATGACTACACATTTTTGTAGAGTTAGTAGAATTTAGATAATAATAGGATCAAATAGAGTTTAGAAGCATGGAATATGCACAAAGGGATTATATCCATGAATATGATATCAGAGGGATGTATGTCAGTATGGGTAATGAAGGTACAAATTCAAATGGACATGGAGAAGGAAAGGAAGAAAGCATGTACTTGGTAGAGACCATAAAAGTTTTAAAAAGGGATGTCTAGAGTTATAAAGTTGATAATGAGAGGCTTATGAAAGCCAATGAATACAAATAAGGCTTCAAAATCAAGTTAATCCAGAGATTGGATATAATAGAGAAGAAGATGGAGAAGAATACCGTGTCAAGCAAATCAGGGAGTCACAAGTCTCATGATGGGAGGAGAAAAAAATAAGTGTTGGTAGGCATCACCATCACTCCCTAAGGAATTTAACTAAGATATAACACAATATTTCAAGTCCATCCTCTGTCAGGGAGAATAAGAATAGGTCTAGGGTGGATGAGCTACAGGGAGAAATGAACAAAATCAAGCCCCCTACATTTGATGGTGAGCACAAGAAGGATGACTATCCAAAGACATGGATGATAGGCATGATGAAGTATTTTTAGTTGCACAATTAATATTCACAGGAAGAAGTTAGAATTTTCATTTACCATCTCAAAGGAAAAACATCAATGTTGTGGGACCAGTTTGTGCAAGTGCAACACATTGATGAGAAAAATGTTACTTGGAGAGAATTCAAAAGGTATTTTCAGAAGAAGTACTTAACTAAATGATACTATGATAAGTAAATGGAGGATTTCTTTGAACTCAATCTTGGGAGTGTGACAATACATGAATATGAAAGGAGATTATCATAACTTCTAAATTATGTTTATTTTATCAAGGATGAGCAAGTTAAGATTTAGAGGTGCTTGAGTGGGTTTCCATCATTTATAAGTGATAAGATACAATATGATGATCCCAAGACATTGGAATAAACTATAAGGAGGGATAAATTCCTTTATGATCAACATAAAGGAAGTCTGTCTTTCCAAAAAGCTTAGGAAGTCAACAAGAAAAACAAGATGGAATAAAGGAATAATGGGACTAAGCCACCATTATTCAAAAATAATTCTCAAGGGTATCCAGTGCCTAATGAACCCGAAATGAATAAGGCAATGAGGAAAATACCAAGGCATCCACCTATTCAATGTTGATGTTGTGTATTAGATCACATGTACATATATTTCCCTCATAGGGGTGAAAAAGTGTGGACTGTTTACAATGTACAACAAGATGAAATAGTGGAGGACATGGGTAGAAATGTACATAGGATCCACACAACCATGGATAACAAGAATATAATTTTCAGTCACACATGATTGAAGTGGAAGGTAAGATCAACAAATAACCTGTTGAGTCTCCATTTTGCCATAAAATAATACCCTATCTTACCCCCTATCCAAGTCTTTTTTCCTCTGATATAAACCTATACTGGACTGTTCCCTCCCAAAATACATGACTCATAGCTATGTCATGTCTACAAGAGGTAATTGGTGATCTAAAGCATGTTTGTTTAACTTTATTTAATTAATTCGATTAAAAGTGTTTTATTTTGTATAGTTCTAATAATTTGATTTATGAGCAGTCTATCCGGCACTATCAGACACCATGTAATCCAATACCGAATCCATTCCGATACCCAAGGCAGTTTTGATTCGGTACCAAGATGTGCGCTATTCCGGTACTCCTTGCTCTGTTCTGTTCTGGTACTAGACTTGCGACTGTGTGCAATCCGGTACTAAAACCTCTGTTTCAGGATGCTCTAGTTGGACTTGGATAATGGTGGATATTTCAAGAAGATGGTTGGATAGAAGCATCCGAGTCAGTTCTACAGCTGCAAGAGACTCCATCGCTCATGCACTTTGTGTCATGAGGATGGAGTCGACTCCTTAATATTCAATGTAAATTTTAATTCTGAAATTTCCCGAACTGTTTAATGTTTATCCATAGATATTGGTAGTATTGGATTACCTTATATAAGGGATGTTGTGTAGAAAGGAATGTAGGAGATATACGATAATAATTCAGCAAGTATTTGTCATCATGATATATACTGTAAAAGACTGTTGATCCAATCTACCAGTTGATTAATACAAAAGAGATTTTATGTCAATTCTTGGATGTGAGTGAAAGTTTTATCTTGGTAATACCTTAAGAGGTTCCTTGTTGGTTCGACAAGGGCCTACCGCCCCAACTAAGGTAAACCTCATTGTGTATGTTTTGTGTGTTTGTGTTTGTAGTTTACAATAGTGTGTATATGTGATTTGTCTTTATTTTCATTCTCAAGATTGAGCATCAAGTTCATTATTCTGGATTGGTATGTAACGACAAGTTTTATATCAAATAGACATTTCATTCTTAGATGTTGAAAATAGCTATTTCTTAATTTGAAGTGTGGGAGTAATGTTTGAATTTCATGATTGTAGTATCACAGGGAACCACAAGAATTTATCTTTTATTTACATGTGTTGTAATAAAGTCTTTCAGTCATATTGAATTTCCCTGTGTTGATTTGATTGAGTTATATGAGATCGAAATTGGCTTTTGTTTACAGAATGGTTGAAATTGATTTCTTTAATCATTACAGGGAACAAGCTTCTTAATGTTCATATTTTCGATACCAGTGCCTAACATGAACAAACTTGTTTCTTTGAAACAATATTTCTTTGATTAACTGAGTTTCAGAGGATATTTTGAAGTATTTGGAGACCTTAGGAATGGAATTCTTATGTTATTAATTATTTCCTATATGCAACAGACTTAGATAGGTTACTTGTTCTCAGAACATATAGTGTAACAAATATTTCGATTACGAATCCCAGATTGACATTTAAATGAGTGTGAGATATACAATGAACATATTTACGCACCAACATTTTGGCACCATTGCCGAGGAGTTGTAAATGGTAACAGGTAACATGTTGTTTTGTTTGATGAAGTATTGGATTGAATTTGAGGATAATTTGAGGGCGGAGAGAAGACAGTAAGACGAGAGGTAAGAACCTATGCATCCACTTTGGTGGGGTTGCTCCAAAGTCAGGTTGTCCTCCTACCTTTAATTAGGAATTTGCGTTTTCATTGATTTCATCTTTTTTTTTTATGAGTAGGTACAGAGATAATAAATGAAGATTTATTGCTCATAAAAACTCAGAAAAACCAGAAAAACAAACAACAAAGAAAACCCCCCTTATACTAATTAATCAAAAAATCATGCAGGAAAAATTCTCAGAGGAGAGAGCTCAAAGGAAGCCACTGCAACAACAGAAAAAGGCACCAAATCTGAAGCCACTGTACAAATTACAAACAGAAGGCATAAATAAAAAGAGTTCGCACTGGCGACCCCACCCATAAGAGAAACTAAAAAGGAAGAAGAGGTGATAATAGAAGAGGCTGTATCTGCTGTTGGAAGACCATACAAAACTTTGGAACAACCAGAGATACCAGAGATACCAGAGAACCCGGTGGTGGAACCATCACTCAGTGGAGAAAATTCACCACCTCCCTACAGAGTGTTCGAAAACATGGCAGAAGAAGAGGGAAACAAAGTCAATGAAATAGAGACATTCAGATTCCCCATACTGGATATGGCTAAAGACGTTGCTATGAAGAACATTCCATTATCTTCACTTCCTTATTTCAGAGGTATGTCAATAGAAGACCCTGACTCGTTTTTATTTGAATTTGACATATTATGTAGAAGCTATAACTACACAGATAATGCTCAGAAATTAAAACTTTTTCCAGCCACACTAAAAGATTCGGCACTATGGTGGTTCATGAGCTTAGGGGAACACACAATTTTTTGTTGGGATGGTGTTAGCACTCTGTAATTTTCCCAAGGCTGTGAGGCAGTTACAGAGGCAACATAAAAAACACTTCAAGTCTTGGATCTAGCTCTCCAAGACTCAGAGAGGGATCTCTCTGCCTGATATAGCTTTGTTTGAAGAGGTATTAGGCTAGTTATGAAGAACATGCGTTGGGGTTTTTAAAAGATTGGTTTGGAACAGCAAGGAGGGCCATTGGGAAAATGGGGTCTACACTTTAAACAAGGATATTCACTCTCAGATTTGGACAAAGTTCTTTCACAAGGCAAGGTAGTGGCAATATTGGACCGAATTGAGTTTTAATGGTATTGATTTGAGGAAGAAATAGGGGAAATAAAATCCAGGCACATGAGCAGCTAAGAATTCCTGAACTAAGCTTTAGCAGAAAACATAAAGATCATCAAAAGCTTAGAGGCAGAGTATCTGCTAATAAATTCTGCTTCTATTACTCTCCTTCTGATAATAAGAACTGAAAAAAAACATAATGATCATAGGAAAAACATTAAACAGAGGAAAAACACCACCAATATCACCACACAAGAATCTTGTAAAAGAAAACATGTTCATTGCTGATTGCTCATCTCAAAATTACATAGAATAAAAAAGTCTTCTGGTCATGCATAACCCACAGTCCAGTCCAGGAATCTCACAGGTCGAACCATTTTACATTAAAATCATCTGGATAAATAGGATAGACCATCTCAGTTAGTTTCGAAAGTCGTTTTAACCGCCTCGTCCAAAAATAGCCACCACTCCCACAAAATTTGGAGTTTTCTGCCATGAAAAACGGACCGGTTTTCTGTGAAAAAGGGGTCCGAACAGACGTGATTTTATATTCAATGATGACACATGGGAGAAAAATGAAAGAGGTTATTGTATATGGGCATGTTCTGGACAAAAACCTCCTTCGTTTTTTCCAAATTCGTCCCCAGTTGGCCGTAACAGCTCCTGCAAGATCAGGACTGAAACGAAAAATAGGAAATCTGGAAAAATAGGCCTCGAAGATGTCTTCGATTCTCTCTGCTCGTGACTCCGTTACAAAAAATGAAAGAGGTTTTTGTTCCTCAGCCCGTGCTGAGCAAAAAAATCTCTCGTATTTTTAAAATTCGTCTCCGTTTGCCCGAAAATCGATCTGGAAGAGGACGTGGTAAAACATACAAGAATGGTAAATTTTTGGGGAAAGTGGTTTTTCTTCGGGGGGCGGTATTCCGGA
>ML802532.1:52039-80651 GCA_009831015.1 Picea engelmannii | reverse complement strand
GTAGAACACCCGGGGGGTCCGCAATTCAATCTGGGCCATTGATATCGGTAGCCTTCCCTGGGCCGTTCAGATTTGCAAGATGGTTATTTCAATTCCGGACCCCCCCCTCTTGTTAAATTTCGGAAGGTGAGGGGGGGTCCGGAATTATTATGGTTCGTTGATTATTTTTATGGTATGGTGGATGGGGGGCACGGGTATGGAAGGTGCACGGGTAATGTGAGGGTGGGAGTGTGAAGGGGATAGTGGAATATGACATAGGGAGGGGGTGTAGTGGAGGGTTGAGTGGAAGGTGATGTGGGGGTGACGTATGGGGGAGGTGAGTGGAGTGTGAGGTGGGATAGGTGGGAGTGACGTGAGGTAGGAGGGGGGTGAGTGGTGTAGGACTTAGGGTAGTGTGGGTTTAGTGTTTTTTTTTTTTTTTAATATTTTTTAATATGTTTTTTGGTGTGTTACGTATTACAAGTTTGGGTTTTATGTTTTTTCATGTTTTAATTTGTTTTGCTTTGTTTATTTTTATTTTATTATGTTTTTATATTATAATGTTTTATTTTATATATTTTTGTTTTTATGTATATTTTATATATTTTGTTTTTAATTTTTTATTTGTTTTATTACTTTTGTTTTTTTAATATTTAACTAATCCTAATTACTAACCTAGTTACTAACTTAGGTTTTTAACTTAATTAATAACTAATTAATTAATAATTAATTAGTTATTTAACTAGTTGTTTATTAATTAATTCAACCTATCCTAACTGCACTAATATTTTTGTTTATCCTAAGTCTGTTTTCTTATGGACAAGTGAGCGTGGCGGGATAATGGAGGCTGACAAAAGACAAGGGGGAGAGGGCGCAGTGTGTATGAAGGATGCAGCAGGGTGATGAGGAATTGAGAGACAAGAATGGAGGGAGGAAACATAATCACCTGAGCTAGGACTTCGTCATCACGAGAGAAATGCCAAATCAACAGTTGAAGAATCGAGTTGCCTATAATTATAGGACCCCAACATAGGCTCCACCTGGGGATGGCAGCTTCTTTCAGGAGGTGTCAAGAACCATGGACTGCTGAACATGCAGAACAGAGCTTTATCCATTGGGCTTCTCCCAAAATCTTATTCTGCAACCTGTACCTATTTTGATCTTGCAACTGAAATGAAATCAAATGAACACTGCTGAAAAAGAGATACTCAGAATGCTGAGCTTATTCACTTTCTCCTACCTACCCTATGCTACTGACAATTTCATCATTCTAAATGATACAATAATTCCAGTGCAGCCAATCAAGTAGTTGTTGAGACCAGATGACTGTTTGATTGCTTGTTAGCACAGTGAAAAGCCCAGCTTGACTTTTTGCCCAACTACTCAAAACTGCAAAGTGAAAAGGCCAATGCACAAAAAATGATTGATCTTTATCATAGAGACCTTGACAATCTTGAAAAACAAAAGTAATGTCAGAGGAAAATTGAGGCTCCAAAGTGAGAAAAATTTCCATATAGGTGGTTACAGGATCACGGTAGAAATGACATGTTCCTTGATTCTTGGATGGCAGCTCTGGCACTGTATCTACATTATTTTCATTCTTATGCATTTCATGACATGGATGCAACTTTCCTGATGAGTTTTGAACTGATGATTCTGCTGAACATACCCCTGTAACTGACTGTCTAATCATATCCCTATCATAGCAACTTTTTATCTCATGACTAGTGGTGAATGAAGAATGATTTTGACCACACAGGCCATCCAACCGATCAAATATTGGATCCTGAAAAGACTGACAAGACTGTTGCATTGACTCAACTGAAATTTCCTGACCTTTTATGTATTTATCCTTCAACACTTGTCCAAGAGCCTCCTTCAAAACTTGAAATGATTTAAAACACAATGGCACAGAGTTCTTTTGGATTAACTCATAATTTGTCTCAGGCTCTAAGCTTTCATCAAGAATTTGAAAATCAATGTAGGTCAAGGGCTGCGATTCTGGGTTTAAAACAGTCTCCATATCCTTAATGGAATCTTCAACTGATTGGTCAGAGAAATTTCTGTCTTCACTATTTACAACTGACCTAGAGTTTCTTTTCAGAAATTGAAAAGATGAGCAACATAAGGGCAAAGTGTCTTCACTTACTTTGACATTTTCTGCACATTCCTTATCGTTGTCATGACTGCTGTGCATGAGATAATTGTCACATCTGAACAGTAAATGATCTTCTTCCTGCCAATGACATGCTATTGATTTCTTTGAACAAACAACCTCTATTTCAATTTCATGATCATCATCATATTGGTCACACTAGGGTAAATCATCCACGGATGAAATGCCATTGAACATGCATATCATGTCAGCCGATTGTTCCTCTACAATTCGAGATGGAGCTTCATCTATGACTGTGTTGTGAATTGAATACATGAACGAATCATTATTCAAACCATGGTACCCAGGATGAGCAGAAAAATGTTTGGGGATTGTGACCGTGTCTTCCTCTGAAATCAATGGAACATGATGTCTTTGGACAACAAGCTCCTCTTCTATGATAATCTTCTGCATTAGCTTTTCCATGGTATTGGCCAAAATCTCCAGTTTAGCTTCTGATGACTTCAACTGCTCCATTTATTTGTCCTTTAATTTTGACCTCTTGATCAACAAGTTGGTCTCCACATCAACAATAATATTCTGCATTTCTTCAAGGCTTGCAATGTTCCTTTCTCTTAATTGAAATGTCATCTCAGGATCGAAGGCATCTGGGTAATGCAAGTGGGAAGATCCTGGGGGTGGCCTTATATCAGCAGGTATTGCATGATATACTTTATTGAATCTGGCTGAAAACTGATGTATTGTCTCCCCTGGATTTCTTTTCAAGTGTTCATACTCTTCTAGGATAAGGAAAAAATTTCCCCTGACCACCCACCTATCCAAGAAAACTTGCATGAACTGATGAAAATTTATGATGCTGGCAGCTGGAAGGTTCTTAAACCAGTCTTTAACTTTACCTCCCAAGGACAGGGCAAACATATTGATAGAGACATCATCTTCTTCAACCTCATAAAGGTCAAGTAAATCCTCAAGGTTTTGAATATGCTTTTCAACAATGATCTTCTCATTTTCTCCATCTAATTGATGTAATTGACAGGGAGGTCATGGAGAATGGGAGGCAAATCTAGAGGCTTGTATTGGTCTGGGACTTTTGCAAGCACATGAGATGAAGAAAGAGGCTTACAAACATCCATAGGTTTAGCAAGAGTAGGAGACAAAGCATGAGGCTTATGTCTCACTAGGCTTTCTACAGGTGCATCTGGGATGTGCACATGAGTGTGAGACTGTACATAATCTACAATTGGGGATATGATCTCTTGAGACTCATCAATTGACTAATGGTCAAAATACTCTTCAACAATATACTTTTGATCAGGCTTAGAAAAAGACAAGACATGATTGTAGATAAAACCAAATATGTATTGAATGCAATTTGAGCTTGAATACCTGGTCTTTCTAGGCTGCTTGGTCATGCTTCAGGTTCTTCCTCCAGTGGAGTCTTCGAGCTGGCACTGTCTGGAGATGATTGGAGTCGCCAGGTGAATGATCTCAGCCTTCTTGTGTCTGGTCACTGTCCACCATCAATGATCAGATCTGGAGCTTTGAAATGTACTATTGGGGAACTTTCCCCAGTGGAGTCGCCATTATGTTAGCACTCTGTAATTTTCCCAAGGCTGTGAAGCAGTTACATAGGCAACATCAAAACCACTTCGAGTCTTGGATCTAGCCCTCCAAGACTCAGAGAGGGATCTCTCTGCCTGATATAGATTTGTTTGAAGAGGTATTAGGCTAGTTATGAAGAACATGGGTTAGGGTTTTTAAAATATTTATTTGGAATAGCAAGGAGGGCCATTGGGCAAATGGGGTCTGCGCTTTAAATAAGGATATTCACTCTCAGATTTGGACAAAGTTCTTTCACAGGGCAAGGTAGTGGCAATATTGGATCGAATTGAGTTTTAATGGTATTGATTTGAGGAAGAAATAGGGGAAATAAAATCCAGGCACAGGAGCAGCTAAGAATTCCTGAACTAAGCTTTAGCAGAAAACATAAAGAGCATCAAAAGCTTAGAGACAGAGTATTTGCTAATAAATTCTACTTCTATTACTCTCCTTCTGATAATAATAACTGAAAACAAACATAATGATCATAGGAAAAACATTAAACAGAGGAAAAACACCACCAATCTCACCACACAAGAATTCTGTAAAAGAAAACATGTTCATTGCTGATTGCTCATCTCAAAATTACATAGAATAAAAAAGTCTTCTGGTCATGCATAACCCACAGTCCAGTCCAGGAACCTTACAGGTCAAACCATTTTACATTAAAATCATCTGGATAAATAGGATAGACCATCCCAGTTAGTTTCAGAAGTCGGTTTAACCGCCTCAGCCAAAAATAGCCACCACTCCCACAAAATTTGGAGTTTTCTGCCATGAAAAATGGACTGGTTTTCTGTGAAATAGGGGTCCGAACAGACGTTATTTTATCTTCAATGATGACAACTGGGAGAAAAATGAAAGAGGTTATTGTATATGGGAATTTGATGGACAAAAACCGCCTTCAGTTTCTCCAAATTCGTCCCCAGCTGGCCGTAACAGCTCTTGCAAGATCGGGACTGAAACGAAAAATAGGAAATCTGGAAAAATAGGCCTTGAAGATGTATTTGATAATCTCTTCTCGTGACTCTGTTACAAAAAATGAAAGAGGTTTTTGTTCCTCAGCCCATTCTGAGAAAAAACCTCTCTCATATTTTTAAAATTCTTCTTTGTTTTCCCAGAAATCGATCTGGAAGAGGACGTGGTAAAACATACAAGAATGCTAAATTTTTGGGGAAAGTGGTTTTTCTTCGGGGGGCGGTATTCCGGACCCCCCCCCCCCTCGTTAAATGTAGAATGCCCAGGGGTTTTGGAATTCAATCTGGGCCATTAATCTCGGTAGCCTTCCCCGGTCCATTCAGATTTGCAAGATGGTTATTTCAATTCCGGACCCCCCCCCTCTCGTTAAATTTCGGAAGGTGAGGGGGGGTCTGGAATTATTATGGTTCGTTGATTATTTTTATGGTATGGTAGATGGGGGGCACGGGTATGGAAGGTGCACGGGTAATGTGAGGGCGGGAGTGTGAAGGGGATATTGGAATATGACGTAGGGAGGGGGTGTAGTGGAGGGTTGAGTGGAAGGTGATGTGGGGGTGACGTATGGGGGAGGTGAGTGGAGTGTGAGGTGGGATAGGTGGGAGTGACGTGAGGTAGGAGGGGGGTGAGTGGGGTAGGACTTAGGGTAGTGTGGGTTTAGTGTTTTTTTTTTTTTTTTTAATATTTTTTAATATGTTTTTTGGTGTGTTACGTATTACAAGTTTGGGTTTTATGTTTTTTCATGTTTTGTTTTGTTAATTTTTATTTTATTATGTTTTTATATTATAATGTTTTAATTTATATGTTTTTGTTTTTATGTATATTTTATATATTTTGTATTTATTATATTTTGTTTTTAATTTTTTATTTGTTTTATTACTTTTGTTTTTTTAATATTTAACTAATACTAATTACTAACCTAATTACTACCTAGTTACTAACTTAGGTTTTTAACTTAATTAATTAATAATTAATTAATAATTAATTAATAATTAATTAATAATTAATTAGTTATTTAACTAGTTGTTTATTAATTAATTCAACCTATCCTAACTACACTAATATTTTTGTTTATCCTAAGTCTGTTTGCTTATGGACAGGTGAGAGTGGCGGGATAATGGAGGCTGACAAAAGACAAGGGGGAGAGGGCGCAGTGTGTATGAAGGATGCAGGAGGGTGATGAGGAATTGAGCGACAAGAATGGAGGGAGGAAACGTAATCACCTGAGCCAGGAATTCGTCATCACGAGAGAAACGCCAAATCAACAGTTGAAGAATCAAGTTGCATATAATTATAGGACCCCAACAGATGGTATGAAAGAGACCTTCCTCCAGAAATACCAGGATTACTGCAGACCTAGGGATGCTAGGAATGATATATTCAAAATGCAACAATCAGAAGAAGAAAGCTTAGAAGACTACTTAGAAAGATTCTTATACAATTACCAAAAGACTAAGAAGTTTTCCTTAGATACAACTACAGTTAGGACTATCTTTCTAAAGAGGGTGAGGGACAATTGCATTGAAGTGTTAAACCTTATGAGTTCTGGGGACATATACCAAAAACCATTTGCAGAAATAGTAGAATACTGTAAAAGATACTCTTGTAGTCAAACTAAAACAGGGAAAAGTATAAGGGACCCTACCAACATAATTGCTAAACCTACATCTGGAGGTGTCACAAGGATTGAGCTAGGAAATCAATTAGAAAACTTTAAAACATATATCCTACACACCATCAGTTCCCAACTAGATACCATGTAAATTAAAAGAAAACAAGAAGAAGAAAATGCTGTGTTAGCAATCTTCTGTCATCAGTGTAGGAGGAAACACCCTAAAAAGGAATGCCCCCTTAATGTTATTGAACTTTGTGGCATTTGCACAGAGAACCATCCTACTAGTGAATGCCCTTCTCTCGCCGGACTTAAGGCCATGTTCAAAGGAGGAGGAGAACCTGAGACATCTTACCCCCCTAGGAGATTATGAAGACAACAAAATCCCAGCATGTTTGCTGACCCAAGTACACAATACCCACGAAAACAATGGATACCTCCCATGTCTTATCCTTAGTGGTCAAGACAAACCCAACCTTGGCAACAGGGGTGGAGAGGACCTGTATATGGAAATTTCCCCTTTCAACCAACAAATTTTGCCACCTATCCACAATATCCTTCGAATATTTCACAGTTGCTTCCAGGTTTTAACCCCCCTTCTCTTCTTCCACCTCTACAACCACAACAACCACTTGCACTACCCATGAACCCAAACATGCAGCAACCAATGCAGGCTGCACCCATCCAAAACCCTCCTTGGCCTACTCCTATTCCTGCACAACCTATCCCTAACCCAAATAATAGACCGACACAACCTATACAAAACATTGAAGTACAAACCTTTCCTACTTATGTAATAACACCAACTCCATTTAATGGAATTGAATTAAGGTCAGGAAGGATTATAAACAAAACAAATCCCTCTATGGTCATTCAAGAAGAACACGTGCATAATCACACAAACCAAGAGGAACAAATAGGTGCCCAAACAATTCAAAGAGAAGAACAGATGACTGATCCAATGAACGAAGAAATCCCTTCTCCCAGCTCCTTTGCAGCAGAAACACCCCATGAAGTGAATCCCCCTTACCCAGAAAGGCTGCTCATGAATAAAACTGAGGAACCGCTAGAACATAATCTAGAGACTGAACTACAAAATATATGTGTAAAGATCCCACTACTAGAGGCCATTAAAGACATACCTATCTATGCTAAAATTGTAAGGGACCTTTGCATTAAAAATCCAGGGAGAAAGAGGAAAGAACCTCCTATCATACGGGTGGTAGGATAGTTATCCGAGTTTATAACAGAAATGCCTTCTAAGTATAGTGATCCAGGGAACCTAGTAGTAACCATAGAAATCAATGGTGTTGCCTTGCCTAACACATTGATTGATCTAGGGGCAGCAATAAATGTGATGTCAGTAAACACTATGAAAACACTGCAACTAGATCATTTAAGACCTACACAAACTTTGTTGGAGATTGTAGATAAATCAATCATCACCCCAACAGGAATTTTAGATGATATAACAATGACATTGGCCTCTTGGGAATATCCTGTGGATTTCTTAGTAATCCACCCCAAATCCCCCAAACCAAGACACCCAGTGGTACTAGGACGACCTTGGTTGGCCACTGCTGATGCATTCATTAGTTATCAATCTGGAGAAATGACAATTTCCAATGGCACTCAAAGTTAGAAACTAATACTTTTTCCTTCCGCCCAACCAGCCATAGAAGTCCCTCTCTGGTTGGAGAATTTGTATGGGGAGGAGGATTGTACCCAACCCTTGTTGACACTTGAACAAGTAAAAGGAGTACAAGAACACTCTGAAGAACAAATCCCAAGTCTATTCTTGGCTTCTTCGGCATGCATTGACTATCCCCAATCTTTCCCCAACTACACACACATCTTTAGCCCTGAATTTCAAGAAATTTGGCACCCTTCTACTTCTACAACAACCACTTTTTTTCAAATAGCAGAAGGGAAGGAGTCCACTGTCCAAGACATAGAAATCAGACCTGGGAAGTCCTTGTATATCAATGCCAGCCTAGAAACAGATCAACAACAAAAACTAGTACAAATGATTTAGGGGAAATCCAATGCATTTGCATGGGATTACTCTGATATGAAAGGAATCCACCCAGATACATGTATGCATCATATTTACACTAATGATCAAATCATACCTATCTGACAACCTCAGAGAAGAATGAACCCAGCCTTGAAATATATAGTAAAGGAAGAACTCCAAAAACTCCTACAAGCCAATTTCATTTACCCTATATCAGATAGCAAATGGGTCTCCCCATTAATCATTGTACCAAAGAAAAATGGGAAATGGAGCATTTGTGTGGACTTTCGGGAGCTAAACAAGGCCACCTATAGAGACTACTTCCCTTTACCTTTCATAGATTAGGTCTTGGATACTTTATCTAAGAAAATGTACTTTTCTTTTTTGGATGGGTTTAGTGGCTACAACCAAATACAAATTTCACTAGAAGACCAGGATAAGATCACATTCACTTGCCCTTGGGGAATCTATGCTTATAGGGTTCTCCCCTTTGTATTATGAAATGCTCCTGCTACCTTTCAGAGGGTTGTCTTGGCTATTTTCTCTGATTTGACCAATGATTGTGTGGAAGTCTACATGGATGACTTCATGGTATATGGGGATGATTTCCAACAGGCATTGGATAATTTGAAGAAGGTACTGGTTAGATGTAGAGAGACCAACCTCTCACTCAGTCATGAAAAATCAAGAATGATGCTTACTAAAGGAATCGTTCTAGGTCACCATATCTCTAGTACCGGTATAAGAGTGGACCCTGCCAAAATCGACATTATTTCCCAAATTAAGATCCCTAGTTCACAAAAGGAAATCATAAATTTATTAGGGCATGCCGGCTACTATAGGAGGTTTATTCAAAATTTTACAAACCTAGCAGCCCCCCTTTTCAAACTGTTAACAAAAGATGCTAAATTCTGTTGGGATGAGTAATGCCAAATCTCTTTCGAAATCTTAAGAAAAAAACTATCAAGTGCTCCTTCTTTGAGAGGTCCAAACTGGTCTCTTCCTTTCCATATCTGTATAGACGCCTCATATACCGCTTTGAGAGCCGTATTAGGAAAAATGGAAGGACAGATTCCTTATGCTATATACTTTATTAGTAATAACCTCTCACCTACTGAAGCAAACTACACTGTCACAGAGAAAGAATTCTTATCAGTAGTACATGCCATCAACAAGTTTAGACACTATATAACAGGATATGAAGTTTTTGTGCACACAGATCACTTAGATATCAGATTTCTAATGAATAAACCTGTTACAAATGTTAGAATAACTAGATGACTCTTGTTACTACAAGAATTTAATATCACTATTATAGATAGGCCTGGAAGAGATAACTTGGTTTCTGATTTTCTGTCTAGGCTTATCCATACAGGTGACAATACTCCAGTAGATGATGATTTTTCGGATGAGAATTTATTTTCTATTTCTACTTTCACCCCTTGGTATGCATATGTAGCCAACTATTTGGTAACCGACAAGCTACCTCGAGGTATGGCATCTAGAGAAAAACAGAGAATCATTCAGCTAAGTGCCAATTATATGTGGCATGAAGATACCCTATATCGAACATGACCTAATTTGGTAATCAGAAGATGTGTCTAAGAAGACGAAATGCAGGATATCTTCAGAGCCTTTCATGATGGCCCATGTGGTGGCCACTTTTCTAACAAAAGGAAAACTTACAAAATCTTACAATCTGTCTATTATTGGCCAACCATTTTTAAATATGCAAAGAAATACGTGGCTAGCTGCGATGATTGCCAAAGAATGGGAAGACCTACATTAGTCAATGAAATTCCACTCCAAGCCCAAGTAGTAATCAAACCCTTTGAAAAATGGGCCTTAGACTTTGTAGGACCTATCAATCCCATGTCTCGGAAGAAAAAGTACATATTAGTTTTCACAGACTATGTAACAAAATGGGTAGAAGCCAAGGCCCTGTATTCAGCCAATGAACAATCTATTGTAGATTTTCTCTTTGAGGAAATTTTCACTCGCTTCGGGGTACCTCGAGAAATAGTCACGGATCAAGGAACACAATTCACCTCAAATTTGGTTAAGGCCCTTACCGAACAATACAAAATCAAACACAGAAAGTCTTCACCCTATCACCCCCAAGCCAATGGCCAAGTAGAATTGACCAACAAAGTGATTGAGGCCATCCTCACTAAGACTATTCAACTGCATCACAAAGACTGGGCTGATAGGTTGCCTGAGGCCTTGTGGGCCTATAGGACAGCTTGGAGAAATACAACAGGCCATACACCATATGAGTTGGTATATGGGAAGCAGGTACTATTTCCCATAGAGTTTCAGGTAAAGACCTTCAGAACTGCCAAGCAATTAGGAATGGACCTGAATGAAGCTAAAAAACAGAGGCTATTACAATTGAACGAGATTGATGAGATAAGGCAAGATGCCCTACAAAGAACCACCCTGATACAAGAAAAAAGGACCAAATGGCACGACAAGTACATTAAACAGAAGTCCTTCCAACCAGGTGATTGGGCCCTCCTCTATGATAGAAAATTTAAAAATTTCAAAGGAAAATTGTCTACCAGATGGATGGGGCCCTATGAGGTTGATACAATATACGACAATGGTGTAGTAAGGATAAAACTATTGATGAAAAGAAGACTTCCCTTGTTGTAAATGGACATCGGTTGAAGGTTTATAAAAAACTGCTATCAAAGAAGGATTTCGTCAAAAACGTTCTTCCGACTGCCGAAATGCAACTGGTAAGCGAGAGAGTTTTCCCTCCTGCTGACCTACCGTAGTAAGTTCAAATTGTATAAATTATTTTTCTGTACATAGGTGTGTCGTGAGATGAAGTTTTTATTTATTTTCACTAACAAAGACAAAAGAAAATTGGTGGTGTTCCCATGTAGATAAACAAATAAGGAAGATAGCTACCAGAAAGAGTTTTCTTTAAGTTTTTCAAACTCTTTAAAATTGAAAACACCGATGAGCAGGAACTGGCCCGGGCTCGATAAAAATCCATGGGATAGTATAGAGAGTCTTCTTTAAGTTTTTCAGACTCTTTAAAATTGAAAACACCGGCGAGCAGGAACTGGCCCAGGTTCGATAAAAATCCACGGGACAGTGTAGAGAGTTTCCTTTAAGTTTTTCAGATTCTGTAAAACTGAAAATACCGGCGAGCATTAACTAATCTGGGCTCGATAAAAATCCACAGAAAAGTAGTAGTTAGGATTATTATCATATTGTAATAAAAGAGGAAATGCCAACAAAAGTGTGGTCACCTTGGTTCCAGAAGAAAAAGAGTTATGTCATCTCAGTTACTGGTCATTACAGAGTACCCCCCTATTATAAATATTTCCTGCATCATTTCTATAAACTTTGGCAACTGCATGATTTTTCAGACAGATTTGACCATAGAAAATCAACTATTTTTGTAAATCACTGTCATCAGAATTAGTATCAAGTTTCTTAAGCTCAAGAAAGTTCATTTTTGTGCTTATCTGATCATCTTGCTGTGTCTATACGATACCAGTTCCTATTCAGTATAAAAGAAGGGGCCATGAGCTATTCCGGTACCAACTGCAATTTTACACATAGGTGATCCGGTACCAACTGCAATTTTACACACAGGTGATCCTGTACCAACTACAATCTTGCACATAGGCGATCAGACACTCAGGTGATCCCGTATCAATTGAAAATTCTACACACAGGTGATCTAGTACTTAAATGATCTAGTACTGGTAAAAATATGACGGGTAACTTTCATCATGTTTCTAAGTCACTGTCAAATTATTAGTGCGAGGACATACATATTCTATGTTTTTTCGTATTATTTCAAGGAATTAGACTGAATACGTGTTTAGAACATTTGATTTCTCTTTGATCATGACGTACCCCTGTTTTGTCTGATAAATAAACCCCATGATTAGTTGTTGTACTATATGAGACGACGTGAACCACAAATCTCAGCATATCAAGTAATGATCCTAGTCGATTTCATATACACAAGTCCCAATCATAATGGCCACCTCTTTTAGTAAATGTCATCCGCCACCAAGCTTCCCACGAATCTAGAAACCATTAGTAGATCCGACTTACCTCACCATATCATCATGAGGATTGACGTGACCATTGTAATCTACACTTCTATTCATAAATTCTCCTCTGGATGGCTCTACCATCCAGATGAGCATTATTTTCCCTTGTTACCATATTATCTACAGACACCCTATACCTTCATATCCCGTATGTGTTTCTCCCAATCGATACTCTATCATCTAATACTCACCCTCAACCTTCTGTCTGTGCCTTATCCACCCAAAAGAACTTCTTAAAATAGTATGGGGGTTGATAGACATGAGCCAATATTTCAAATATACAAAGAAACCACAGAATATCAGGCTTGTAAGAAAAAATATGAACAGGCAGGTTGGGTACCGTTCTTGGAGAAATTCAGGGGCCATCATGAAGGAATTTATCTCGGATTTGCACAAACATATGATGGAGAGAATGTGCAGCTTGGGGATGTGAAGTTAAAAATTATAGAGGCTACTATAGCAGAGGCTACGGGTCTCCCGATGGTTGGAGAAAGATACTTCAAAAGAGTAATCATGGAAAAAAAGCTATGTCAACAATTCCTCAAACCAGAATATCACGACGTCGATTGGACCAAGGGCGTCCCTCGGAGCTATATCAAAGAAAAGTACTGGACAATGCTTATAAGTCTGCAGAAATTCCTCACCTATGAGGGAAGGTATGACCTGACCTTCATTTATCATTTAAAGCTTTTGTCACATTTTGAGGGAGGACCATAGATAAATTTCCCCCATTTTTTATGGATGAGTCTAATGAAAATGGCAAGAGGGGTGAGGTCAGTTTCTAAGAAGCCCGAGACCAGTCTTCATCATCATGTTTTAATAAAAATTCTGGTTTTTCATGCTCTAAAAACACAAGGGGGTAGTTGGAAACAATTGCTCCAACAAAGTTTCGCTCAAGAGAAAGCCAAGTCGGTTGAGACACAGGAGGCAGGGATAGACAGTGAAAGCTCAAGCAGAAAAGCAAAGAAAGATATGGAATTAGAAGGCAAAGAAGACACTGTTGTGCCCAACTTCTCTAAGCTCATTGAGAAATTAGTGACAGAAAAGTCTGTCATGGGAGAGCCTGTTATATCAAGAAAGAAGACAACCACTCCATTCCAGAGAGTAAGCTCTACTTCGGTTCAAAGGGGTAAAAAACGAAAGGAGGGCTCAGGACCCTGTGATCAATCGAATAACGTTCCCAAAAGAATTATGGAAATTCCATCAGAACCTGCCAGTCAAATAGAAGATACCCCTGACTTCCAGTTAAAAAGAAAGAAAAATTCCACACTAGCTGAAGCGTCTAGCTCAATCTTACGCCATAAGAACCAACAGTCACAGAATAAGAAACAAAAAAAGGAGATGGATCAACAGAGGATTTTACTAGAGCCAACTGTAAAACCCTCTCCAAAATCCCCTAAAGAATTGAAAAGTATTTCTAAAGTTACTCTGCCTTCCCAGAGTTCAGTTGGTGGCTTGAAGGGGACTACAAATGTGACAAGTAAAAATAGAAAGAAACCAGAAGGAAAAGAGGTACAAGTTTTAGAACCCACACCTCAATCCTCTTGGTTAGGAATACGATTTGGACAACATAAGAAAACCCAAAAAGTTACAGTTCAAGCCCGTAAGATAAAGGTCTCGTCAACATAGGAAGTACAGGTGTCTAGGAAGTCCTTTTCGTCAACCAGAAGAAAAGGAAGCTTTTTGAAGAAAATCCTACCCCTTTCAGAAAGTCTAAGAAAGCCTCACCACCCATAGGTAGGACCACCATAAGTATGGCTAAATGGGAGACAATTCCAAATATACCTTCTCCTCAAAGAGAACCTATGGATATTCCAAGTTCTCTAGACAAAGAGAGTGGCTGGGGAGCTGCCACAAGCAAAACAGAAGGACTGATAACAATAAGTGAGACAAAAGGGTTGGTAACAGAGACTTTGATGGATTTGAGTAAGGGGGAAGAGGCTCGAACAGTGGTCACTCAGGAAGTATTTACATTGAGTCCAGTCAAATCTTTGAGCATGAAAAAGATGATGATAAATGTTCTGAGGAGTCTGAGGAAAGAAAAAGAGGCTCAAGAGATGGTGGCCAAAGAATTACTCATACCAAGTCCAGAACAGTCCCTGAATGAACCAACATTGTTAATGGAAATTGAGAGATTGAAACAAGAAATTGAAGAATACAAAATATTGGACAGACATATCAAGGCAGAGAATGCAGAATTGAAGGAGCGACATGTGGAGGTCTTCGCCAAACTTAACAAAGTCTTGCGATTGGTCCATTACACTAGGGTGATCAAGAAGGAATTAAAGAATGAAGCTTCTGGTGTTAACAGTTTTCAATCTGAGGAATGACAGAGGAGGGTCCAATTGTGAAGAAAGTTTTTGGGTATCAGTTTTTGATAACATTGCATGAGGACATGCAACATCTTTAGCATGGGGGAAATGTTGACTCTCCATTTTGCCATAAAATAATACCCTATCTTACCCCCTATCCAAGTATTTTTTCCTTTGATATAAACCTATACTGGACTATTCCCTCCCAAAATACATGCCTCATAGCTATGTCATGCCTACAAGAGGTAATTGGTGATCTAAAGCATGTTTGTTTAACTTTCTTTAATTAATTCGATTAAAAGTGTTTTATTTTGTATAGTTCTAATAATTTGATTTATGAGTAGTCTATCCGGCACTATTAGACACCATGTAATCCGGTATCGAATCCATTCCGGTATCCAAGGCAGTTTTGATCCGGTACCAAGATGTGTGCTATTCCGGTACTCCTTGCTCTGTTCTGTTCCGGTACCAGACTTGCGACTATGTGAAATCCGATACTAAAACCTCTGTTTTAGGATGCGCTAGTTGGACCTGGATAATGGTGGAGATTTCGAGAATACGGTTGGATAGAAGCGTCCGAATCGGTTCTACAGTTGCAAGAGACTCCATCGCTTATGCACTTCGTGTCATGAGGATGGAGTCGACTCCTTAATATTTGATGTAAATTTTAATTCTGGAATTTCCTGAACTGTTTAATGTTTATCCATAGATATTGGTAGTATCGGCTTACCTTATATAAGGGACACTATGTAGAAAGGAATGTAGGAGATATATGATAAGAATTCGGCAAGTATTTGTCATCATGATATATACTGTAAAAGACTATTGATCCAATCTACCAGTTGACCAGTTGATTAATACAAAAGAGATTTTATGTCAATTCTTGGATGTGAGTGAAAGTTTTAGCCTGGTAATCCCTTAAGAGGTTCCTTGTTGGTTCGGTAAGGGCCCACCGCCCCAACTAAGGTAAACCTTATTGTGTATGTTCTGTTTGTTTGTGTTTGTAGTTTACAACAATGTGTATATGTGATTTGTCTTTATTTTCATTCTCAAGATTGAGCATCAAGTTCATTATTCTAGATTGGTATGTAATAAAAAGTTTTATATCAAATAGACATTTTATTCTCGGATGTTGAAAATAGCTATTTCTTAATTTGAAGTGTGGGAATGATGTTTGAATTTCATGATTGTAGTATCACAGGGAACCATAAGACTTTATCTTTTATTAACATGTGCTGTAATAAAGTCTTTCAGTCATACTGAATTACCCTGTGTTGATTTGATTGAATTATATGAGATTGAAATTGGCTTTTGTTTACAGAATGGTTGAAATTGATTGCTTTAATCATTACAGGGAACAATCTTTTTAATGTTCATCTTTTCGATACCAGTGCCTAACATGAACAAACTTCTTTATTTGAAACAATATTTCTTTGATTAACTGAGTTTCATTATCAGTTTTCTCCTTTAGGATCAGAGGATATTTTGAAGTATTTGGAGACCTTAGGAATGGAATTATTATGTTATTAATTATTTCCTATATGCAATAGACTTAGATAGGTTACTTTTTCTCGACACATATGGTGTAACAACTCTTTCGATTACGAATCCCAGATTGACATTTAAATGAATGTGAGATATACAGTGAACATATTTACGCACCAACATAACCCATTTTTGATTTAATTTATTTAGGAGCTAGTCATAGTTATCTAGATCCTAAGATGGTGGAAACATTTCAATTACCAAGAATAAATCTTGGAAAACCTTGGTTGGTGCACCTAGCTATAGGAGCTAAAAGGGAAATTAATGAGATGGTTAAGTCATGTCCAATGGACATGAATGGGATAATCATAAGATAAGATTTGAATATCATACCTTTGGGTTCATATGACTATCTAATCAGTATGGATTGGTTAGACATAAATCATGTTGTCCTATACTATTATAATAAGGCATTTTACCTTCTTTGATGAGGAATGAAACTTAAGGAAAATTTAAGGAACTTTCAGGGCAATAACCATCCGAGAAGTTTTAGTCTTGTAGTTGAAGAAAATTTTTAGTAAATGCTGTCAAATATTTGCAGCACATATGGAGGAGACATCTAAATATAAGGTGCCAAGTATTGAAGATTATGCAGTCCTAAAATATTTTGAAAATGTATTTAAAGAAATGTCGGGATTTCCACCCAAGAGAGATATTGATTTCTCCACCAATTTGATGCCTCGAGTAGCCCTAGTATCCAAGAACCATTACAGGTTGAGTACACTAAATTGAAGGAATTGCAAATGCAACTTGGAGAGCTTCTGAAGAAGGGGTATATACACCCAAGCGTGTCACCTTGGGGTGCCCTAGTATTATTTGTGAATAAAAAGGATGGAATGTTGAGGCTTTGCATTGACTTAAGTCGGTTGAAAAGGGTAACTTTGAAGAAAAAGTATCCTTTTCCAAGGATAGATGACCTCTTTGATCAGTTGGAAGATGCTAATATATTCTCCAATATTGATCTTAGGTTAGGATATCATCAAGAAAAAATTAAAGAAGAATAAGACATCAACAAGACTACCTTCAAAACAATCTATGGCCATTATGAGTGCACAATGGTTTCATTTGTGTTATCAAATGCACCAGTTGTCTTCATGTGTTTAATGAATGGTATTTTTAGGGATTATTTAGATAAGTTTGTCATTGTCTTCCTAGATGACATTCTTTTATATTCTAATTCTAAAGCATAGCATGAGTATCACTTTAGGATGGTGTTAAAGGTATTGAGGGAGCATTAGATGTATGCCAAATTGAGAAAGTGCTCATTCTACCAAAAGCAAATTCATTATTTGGGGCATATCATTTCATAGAAAGAGATAGCAGTGGATCCAAAAAAGATAAGGGCCATTGAAGGATGGCCAACACCAAGGAATGTATTTAGGTGAGATCATTCATGGTACTTGTAGGTTACTATAAGAGATTTATTGAGGGCTTCCAAAGATTGCACACCCAATCACTTTCTTGCAAAAGAAAGGTGTGAAGTTTGAGTGGACATCGGATTTTGAAATAAGTTTCCAACAATTGAAGCATTTGTTAACCAGTGCACCAATTTTGAGAATTGTTGATCCTAATGTAGATTGTGTAGTGTACATTAATGCATGTAAAGAAGGAATTGGTGGAGTCCTTAGTCATAATGGGAATGTGGTATGCTATGAATCAAGGAAATTAAAAGAGCATGAAAGACACTATGCTACTCATGGATTGGAATTGGTAGCTATAGTGCATGCCTTGAAGCTATGGAGGAACTACCTCATGGGAAAAATATTTGAGTTGAGGAGAGATCATAGTGGTTTGAAATATTTTTTTGGACAAAAAACTCTACATTCCATGCAAAGCAAGTGATTGGAATTCCTCAGTGAGTATGAATTTGAATTAAATCATATCAAGGGTAAAGAGAATAAGGTGGCCCATGCACTCAACATGAGAGTGCATGATATGAATGCTAAAACCATTAGCATGTACAAATAAGATTTGAAATATAGAATTTTGTAGGCTTCAAAACCAAACCTACAATATATGGAAATAAAGACAAAATTACAACAAGGTATTTTCCAGTACAAAATTGAGAATTTTGAGTTAAAAGAGGATGAAATTATCATGTACAGGGAATAATTTATGTGCCAAATTCTCAGGAATTGAAATTTTTTATATTAAAATAAATGAATAATGTGCCTTATGTTGGGCACCCAGGTTATCAAAAAACTATTCCAATTTTCAAGAGCCAATCTTATTGGCTAGGAGTGAAGAAATAATTTGTTGATTTTATTGCTAGGTGTTTGGAATATCAAAAGGTAAAGGATGAGCATAGACATCGAGATGGTTTTCTATAGACATTTCCCATTCCTGGGTGGAAATGCGAATTTGTAACAATGGATTTCATCACCAAAATTCCTAGAACAAACAAGCAGCATGATTCTATCATGGTAGTGGTGGATACGATTACTAAAGCTTCCCATTTTATTCCAGTGAATCTCACTCATAAGGTAACTAACATAGCTGCTATTTATATGAAATAAATTGCTAGGCTACATGGTGTGCCTAAGACAATTGTATCTTATAGAGATCACAAGTTTACACCAAATTTTTGGAAATGATTATTCAATGGATTTGGAACAAATATGAATTTTAGCACAACTTATCATCCATAGTTAGATGGTAAAATTGAAAGAGTGAATCAAGTGATAGAAGACATGATAAGTATGTATGTGATGGATAAACCATCCAAATGGGAGGATTATTTTCATTTGGTGGAGTTTGATTATAAGAATGGGTATCAAGCATATCTAAAGATGATCCTATTTAAGTCACTTTATCGAAGAAAGTACAACACACTAGTGAGTTGGGACAACCTAGCAGATAAAACAATGATTGGGCCAAATTTACTTGGGGAAATGAAAGAGAAAATGGTGAAAATAAAATAGAATTTAAAGGTTGCCCCAGACAGGAAGAAAATTTATGGTTATAAATGAAGAACTCACATCAAGTTCAAAGTGGGTGACCATGTGTTATTAAAAGTAAATGCCAAAAGAAGTTCCCTGAAGTTGGGAAATTGTTCAAATTTGGCTATTGTGGGCCGTTTGAAATCATGGAGAGTATTGGTCATGTAGAATACAAGTTTTCCTTACCTGCATCAATGTGTATTCATAATGTGTTCCACATATCATTTCTTAAAAATTATGTACTTGATGCTAGTCATGTGATTGATTGGAATGTGATTTAGGTGGAGCAAGAAGGAGACTCTCAAGTGCAACCAGTTTTCTTATTGGACCAGAAGATAAAGAAGATATGGAATTGAGAAATAGGGACAATAAAGGTCCAATTGAATTGGTACGGTCCTGAGGATGCAACGTGGGAGAATGATGATGCTATGCAGAGTACCCACATATTTTTATAGACTTTTGAAGTTTTGTATGTAAATGTGTATATACTACACTGAGGACAATGTATAAATAAGGGGGAGGGGAATGTAATACCCCTAGGATGATCCCCATTGTAAATATAAATGTAATTGTACATATAATATGGTTATCCATGATACTTTGGGGCCATAACGCCTTTGCATGTATTTATTTTGAGGCTAGAGTTCCTGTGTGGTTATTAGGCTAGTGAGACAGAAGCTAAAATGCCAACGCGCCTATTTTTAAAAAATGTAATCACACTCAGTTTTAATGAAAACAAATCATCGTTGTAGACCAACCATGTAAAATAGTATGGGGGGAAAAAATCCACTGGAATGGGAAAGGGAGGGGGCTAAGAGTCTAGAAAAAATGGGCTAAACTAAGGGGCTTAAGAAGAAAGGAATATTTTATTAATATTCCCAAAAAAGGTAAAGTATAAAGTACAAATTTTTGGTATATCCTAGGTCCCTATGTTGGGAAACATATTCCATGTGGGTGAAAGCTAGTTCCCAACATGACAAGTGTCAATTCGAGAACATGAAAATATAATTGGTGGGATTTAGGTAAATTGACCATCATTCCATGATCATTCTCACTTCACCACCTCCATACTATTTCCATCCATACCCTCATGCATCTAGTAGTTTTACGTGTACCTATACTCGGAAAACATTTGGATCTAGATTGAAGAAGCAGGTTTTTAGGCCTGTAGGTTGTCACGAATGTGAGCATTCTCTCCAAGTGAGAGAATTGTTGCGAATTGAATTCCCAATGTGCCAACCTATAACTACAAGACTCTAAGACTTCTTGTTTGGCCTATTGTTAAATCCCTAGAAAGGAAGTGGGGCTGCAGAAGGATTATTGAAGAAATAAGGGGAACACTTCTTGGTGTAGGACAAGCATGTGAGGAATGAAGGACTGCAGGATGTTAGTTTGATTTGGCACATATGTTTGGGTTTACTGTTGTCTAAGAGACTTTAAACTCATTATGGATCCTTTACCTAGGTGGATTTTTAGCCCTAGCTCGGGGGTGACCTAGTGATGAGAGTTATGAGAAGTGTGGTCTAAGGTTGGGAGGAACGTGGAAGGCTTTCACATAGTTGGTTTTTATTTTACCAAATATAAGTGTTTGTTTTTGTGATAATTTATGTGTTGTGTTAATATTTATTTATTTATTCTCATGTGTTTTGTGTATATGCTATGTATGTATATAGGTTTTATTATTCTGCATTAATATGTGCAATTGTAGAGTGTTTTTCGGTAATTAGATTTGTATTAGAGTTAAAATTCTATGTGTAATTTATCAATAGGGGTTTGGGGATGATACATTCTTCATCCCCATTCTCACCGAAGCATACTTTGTTTCTATATTTTCGCAAGTATGAAGATTTATTTCTTTCCCTGTATCATTTACATTCATTGAATACCTATATCTACATGGAGTCCCTCTCAATCTCCGTCAAACGAAAAACCTAAATCAACCACCCCTATGCTCTCATCCCTGCAAGAGCGACTGGCCAAGGGTAGTCCAACTCTAGCATATTTCCTCACATAAAGCCACAGAACCTTAGGGAGGACCCTAACTTTGTGAATGTCAGCACCAAGGAGCCCAATTAGATGAAATCCATGGTTCTAGGAGGAGACAAATATACAAACATCAAAGCCAAATTAAGGGAATTAAAACCCCTTTCTCTCGCATGTTTAGTATACCCTGTAGGAGGAGGAGGCAGTCACGAGGGTTTTACAAAGATGACAATCACCAAGATCAACGAAGTAAAGGTAAATAGTTATTATATTTTTATTCTTTTTTCTTCTATTTTCTTTTTTCAGAATTTTGTGGAAATCTTAATGAAAACAGGTTTTGTGTAGCTTATTTCAGTTGGTCACGGGATCCAACCCCACCACCTTGGGGTTACATGGTTACAATGAATTTTTAGGAGAGAGGGGTATTGGAATATTTGATATATGTAATATTATGTTTGTTGTAGTGTTTTAATAGGTTTTAACCTTTGGATTTTCATAGCCCCAGGAAATCATTTGGGGAAAATGTTAATGTTTGGATTGTTGATTTATGCTTTCTAGGAAAATGGTATTTGGATTTTGGGTTTTGTGGACATGAGAGAATTAGAATTTTTACTGGTATTGTTAATGCAATGGATTCGATTAATTTATTCAGTAGGATAAAAAAATTCTTAAACATAGATTGTTCTTCACTTTAACCCAACCCTTTATTGGGCCAAACATGTCTGCCCGGATTTGGATCCTCGCTTATCACTAGACCACAACCCAATAACATTTTTTCATTTACATGGAGTAGGATTAAAGGTTATGAAATCTTGGTTTAGTGTTCTGGGACTGAGATTGAGTTCAATCATCTTGGTGTCACGCGACTAACTAGAGCAAGTCTGCCATATTTTATAACATATAGAGATTGAAAATGGGTGATGAGGGTAAGACATGCTTCTATTTATCTCGTGTTAGTGATTATGTTCTTTAATGTATTGTGTTTAGTCAATTTTTTTTTAACTTGGTTACAAGTGGTGCATGATCTTGAACATCCACACCCTTGGATATTTGGTAGAGGTAGAGCCACCTTGGACTAACCAATACATTGGAGATAATAAAGGGAATTCATTTTTGTGTAGATCAAATTATATTATGTGGGTGGAAGTTCTTCAAAGTAACCTGATTTTTTTATTTTTTTATATTGCAAATTTCAATCTATGTGGCTTGTCTTGGCTTGTTTTACTTTTCAACAGGTTTGTGTGGGTATCCAATCTTACCATGGTATGTACCCTTCAAATAATGTTGTCTTGTATTACTTCCTTAAAAATGACCTTATATTTGATATGGATATTGACATTGGGAAGATCAAGGATGTGTCTATGAGTTACAATAATTGATACAATGGATATTTGTGATGTGTGGACAAAAGATTTGAATCCTTTCACTCAACAACCTACAAGTAAATAGCATGCCAATGTTTCAATTTATATGGTTTTGGATAAACATCCCATAGGTCCATACCATGCCAATGTTTATATAGGTTTTCACTAGTGTTTATATTTATTAGACCTTTGGCCAACACACTGAGTTGATGAATACCTCCACCCTCATGAAGTGTGTAAAATTCACCTCGTTTCTCTTTGTTTTTTCATGGGAACAATGTTTCCATTCATTTGTGTCAAACCAAAATGGTAGAAAAGATAAATCCACTATGATATATTTGCATTAACTAGATAGGTGAATACATACACAATAAATGACTCTTGGTCTTCTATAATTGAAGACATTTACTATCACCTACGACTCTTCATATTTACATTACAGTTACAAGTAACACAACCTCAAAGGATTATGTGTCCAAAATTCCCCCCCTTAATCCAAAGGGGTTTGTGTGATTCCAAGCATCATTCTAAACTTCTCAAATTTTTCTCTTCAAAGAATTTTGGTGAAGATGTCTGGAATTTTCTCATTTGTGGAACAATATATTAAGTGAATAGTCTTGGCCTCTACATGATATTGAATTAGGTGATACTTTTTGTTAATGTGATTATTTAGATCATGGAATTTAGGATTCTTGGCCAAATTGATTTCATAATTATTATAAACTAGAAGATGAGTAGATTTCACATGTTTCTCTTGCAAATATTCAATTATTTTCCTAAGCCACAATCTACTTTGCCGCTTCTGCAACTACCATATATTTTTCCTTTGTTGTGGAATCTGTTGGAACTGATCATTTTCATGATCACTAGGAGATATTTGTTGATCCAAGACTCATGAGATAACCTGAAGTTGACGCTCCATTTTCCCTATCCCCATCAAAGTTTGAATCAGAATATATGATCATGTTGAATTAATCTACCTTAAGGTACTTGAGTCCAAAATCTCGAGTTCCTTTCAAGTATTTTAGAATCCTCTTTGCAGTAGACCAATGTCCTTCACAAGGATTTTCCATGAAAATGGAAAGAATCACAAAAAAAAATTAAATGTCTTGTCTGGTGGTAGTAAGATAGATAAGACTTTCATGTCTTGTTTGTGAATTGAATTTCATGACTGATAAAGAATATCTTATAGAGTCAAGTGAAAACATTTTGTGGAAAAATGATCCAGATCTTTAGCTTCACTTTTATTTTTGTTGTCATAGTGTTTTTGTATGGTGCCCATTGAAGGATTCTAAATATGACTTTGGTCCCTACCCTCGCAGGGGTTTGTAAAGAGAACTCAGTTTTGTATCTCAGAATGAAATAAAAATCGGATTACTATTTCAATATCACACATGTGTTTTGATGATCTCGTTCGTTCCTTTTCTTTTATCTCCATGTACACATTTGTGTAATTTCTATACACATTCATTTAACTTTGTTTAAGTTTATTTCTTTTGCACTATTATATATACCACATAAAAACCAACCTTGATCCTTTGTACTTAATTCTTGTGGATTAAGCGATTGTTTTTGAGTCTATAAACCTTGGGTGACATTGCCAACTATATTATCTTAGCCCGATAACATCTAAAAATGATTGAGTAAGGTTTTCCATACCTTTTCCTCAACATTTTTTTGGCGACCATATTGGGGAGATCTTCCATATCTCTCTGGTTGATTGTATCATGATTATCTTTCATTTTCTGATTTATCTGAATAATCCTTGACTTATTTTTTTTTTTCTATGACAGTACCTGTTACAAGACAACCCAATATTGGAAATGGTATTGATGACCAAACTAGAATTGCCTTTAACCTTATTCAACACTATTTTAGAAACTGATAGTACTCATGTTGAACTTGAATGCTCTTGGGAAGTAATTGAAAGAGATATAAGTGTCCATGAATGCTGGGAAGCCAAGCAAAGGCAACCCATAAATCAACAATAACCTATCTTTTCCTAAATCCTTGGTTTTCGTTTTCATGTACTCAAATCCTCGCATCTCTCGAAGGATAAGGGGATTGTCCCTTGAAGCTACTCCTATTTTTAAAATCGGAAGGAGGTTTTTTTTTCATCAGCAAAAGAAAGTGCTATAATGAGAAATTTATTTTATTCTACTAGTTCACCTTCATTGTCCATAGATATTACCTTCAACATGACATTTGCGGGTAGTGGTAGTGGAATCGGAGGTGCATCCTCCTCCCAACCTTCTAATTCGTCAATAATTGGTAGTATATACAGTCATCAGATCCCTTTTCAATCCACTACCAATCCTACTAAAGTGATACAGAAATATGGTCTTTTCCAGTTCTAAGAAGATGCTACGACTACCCCATGACATGTGTCTTCTCCCTTGAATCTGGCACCTTCTACACACCCATTACCAAAGTTTAAGGAGAATTTACCTAGGTTCTCGAGACATAATACTGTTAATACAAATGAACACCTAGTAGAATTTTCTAATGCTTGTCATAATATAGGGGCTAACGATAACGATACTTGCATGCGTCTATTTGTCAACTCACTCGAAGGGAAAGCTGCGACATATTTTTTTGATATCCCTCCCAAAATTATTTCCACATGGGAAGAATTGGTTTATTGGCTCAAGTCCACTTATGGACAGTCCAAGAGACAATATAAGAAGTTAATGGAATACAAAAATATTTCCTATAAAGATGGTGAAACCATTAAATCTTTCAACCTTCACTTCACCAAATTATACAATCAAATCCCCAAAATAATCCACCCCCAAATCAGGTTGCTTTCATGCATTATTATAATGTGATATGTTCTCCTTATCATTATATACTTGAAGAGAAGGATATTGAAAATATTGGTTCCTCTCTTCATAGTTTTCTAGAGTATGAGGAGAAACTCGAAATGAAGGCTCTCCATAAAGGGGACTCAGTCAAGAAAACATATATTTCTTCCCTCCTACAACTTGTACAACATATGAACAATAAGATGATAGCCTATGAAAAAAAGGGAAGTGTTTCTTCACATTCCCCTAGGGAATCTTCTTCTTCCTCAACAACTTTTAGGAATCCTAATGAAAATACTTTTCAACCAAAGGCCATTATGTCTCACAGTTGGTGTAACTTCTATGAAGAAAATCATGAAGAAATTACTTGCAAAGTTAAGAAAAATTCCAAATATAAGATCTTTGGCAAAAGGATCGATACCACAATCATTGTTATATATTGGGTTGAACCAGAGGATGTTATGGTAATCAATACAAGGAACAAAACTTACATGGCCAAGGGTAAATATGATCCTCCTCGTACTTCTTTCACACCAAGCTCATCTTCTCAAAGTATTGATGCACAAGCTATCAGAGTTTTGGAAAATCAAGGAGTGCCTTCCCCTCTTCCCTCTTATAAATATAACATCCTTAACCAATTGGCTAATATCAAGGATGATGCTACTATTTTGGACATGGTTTCCATCCCATAACAACAAAAACATCTCAAGAATTTTATGGAAGGTAAAGTTTCTATGATAGCCAATCTTTTTTGAGAGTCAAAATAAGAGGATTCAACTATAAATAAGATAGGTGTAAATAATTTTAGGAACCCTATAAAAAAAACACCTTTTTATATTTCTGTAAAAAATATGGATAAAATAGCTCATTGTTGCCTAATTGATGGTGGGTCTGGTCCACATGTAATGTCAAAAATTATCATGGAAGAAATTGGTTTATCATGGACTAATGAAAATTCTAGAAGCATGCTCTCTTATAAAAATTTGCAGCAGTGAACTATAGGTGAAATCAAGCATGTAACCTTAGTTATCTACGCACACTCCGAGAAAATAACAACCCTCAACATCTAAGTAATTGATATGCCAGTGAGAAATTATTCAATTATTTTAGGAAGATAAAGGCAAGCCTTAATGGGTGGATATATTTTGCTTGATGGAACACATCTATTTTTCCCTCGGAACGGAAAGAATATTATAGTACTTAGGGAAGGAATAATTTCACCATATATAGAGACTGTTTCCCAACCTAACATAAACTATCTTGAAGAATATTTGGGAGTATATTATATCTTTGTTGATGAGGGTGACACTATCCTTGAACCAATTGATTTTGATGATGGCATGTGGCACATGCATTTCAATGGATCATGCTCAAATGAAGGTAATGGAGACATAATCATTCTATATTATACTATGGGTAAAATCCACAATTTTTCTTATAGGTTATAATTTTCTTGCACAAACAATGTCACTGAGTTTGAGGCCTTACTGTTAGGAATCAAAAATACATATAACCTTGGTTGTGGACACCTTACAGTTTTTGGTGATTCTGAACTTGTGGTGAACCTTGTACATAAGATTTATCTTCTAAGAAACAAGTTTCTTACATTCTATACCCAAGGTGTTTGGATGCTTATTTAGAACCTGTTATCGTTTAACATCACTCATGTCAAGAGGGATCTCAATTCAATGGTTGATGGGCTAGTTGTGTTTGCAACATCTCCTACTCGACATCAGTTACCTCAACAACCTGATTGTATGTTCCAATTCTATGTCATCCTCACATCCCCAATAACATAGAGTCATGGAAAGTTTTCCTGACTGATGAAGGAATTTTTGATTTCATACAAAATGAACCATTTAATCCTAAAGAAATCATATCTATTGGAGATGAAAAATTTCCTAAAGGCTTGACTCCTCTCGAAAGTTCATTTTCATCGAGTGATGTAGGCAAAAAAGAGACATATAAGTAAGAGGAGTCGAAAAGAAAAGTGGGTGATACCATTTAATTGAAACATGGGACACCCGAATCCCCAAAGATCATTAAACTAGGTGCCCAATGTTCTGATGAAGAAAAGGTGAAATTCACTGAGCTCCTCCATGAATTTCAAGATGTTTTTGTTGATACTGAGAGGGGGGTGAATCAGTATCAAGTACAATTTAAAACCTTTTTCAAATTATACTTAAACCATTCAATTATATCCAATGAGCAATGAACAATAGTATAAGAGTTACATAATGCACCACAATACACCATGCACAATATATTAGAAACAATCAATAGTTATTGTTCAAGGGAAGTAATGACTTCCAAAGGTAGTTACAAATTCCAAATGTAAAGGGAGGGATACAATTCCAAGGGGAAGATACAATCCTCCAATATCAAGAGAGAGTTTAACTCTCCATCCTTTCCCCTTCCTTCCACCCAAGAATATATGAGAGATAATAAAACTTTACATTAAATCATCACCATCAACCAATCATCACATAGAACCTGATAATGCTTCCTAAGACTTATTCAATTTTTGAAATTATTCAATTCTTGTAGTACTCTGATCCTGTAGATAATATTACTCAGTGTATTCTCTTAAACTCCTCCAAGTTTCACTCCTTGAATCCTCCCCAAAAATAAGTTATAGAGAGAATGGTAGACCTTGTTCAATTCTGGTTTATTTAGGAGACCGAACTTGTACAGAATCCCCCACGCTCAATATTTAACATCATATTATGAAACTCACACACAAGATACTAAAGTCCTTACTCTTTCCAATGAAAATTGTCCCACATCATTTGGATTCTCTATGAATAAGTTATGACTATTTTACCTGGAACACCTGTTTATTGACTAGCTTCAGGACTGGTCACAAACCCTATCTTCCACATAGTGTATCTCCATAATTATAGCGAATCAAGAGTTGAAATTTTTACCATAGGTACCTTGATATGTCTTCTCAATACCATACCAATTTCACCATATTAATCATTCTAGAAAAAATGTTATAGCAAAAATGGTAAGATGACCTGAAAATAACATACCTTAGAACACATCACCAAAAGACTTCATCCTCCCTTGAAATCCAGCCTTCTTTACTTATGTTTTCCTCTGAAATTTGACTTGTGTGTAAAATTAATGTATAACGATATTTATTTATACCATTTATGTCACTTTCTTTTAACATTAGGGCCGACTTGACACTTTCTTATTTTGTAATTATTTTCTTTAATTATCTTCAGGGCCTACATGTACTTCCTTCTTCAATTCACTTTGTCATCTTCAAAAATTCAT
>ML802532.1:28253-40561 GCA_009831015.1 Picea engelmannii | reverse complement strand
GAATCTAACTGAATATAGAGTACATGATTGTCAATGAATGGATATCTGCATATTGGTGATATAAGGTTGATAAAGTTAAAAAGGATTAATTGTCTATGCTACTGATTCACCCCCCCCTCTCAGTAGCACGGTGTGTTCAACAGATATATCATTTTAAAGAACGAATGCTATTTCATATAATGGAACAATATCCATCTCATTTCCCGTTCATTATACCAATTTTTTCTCATTACAAGCCCACCATTTTCCCAAATTCATTTTAATTCCCTGTTATGTTATTATGAATTACATTCTAAGAGAAGTAATCAAAGGAAAAGGAAGTGAATGACACTTGGAATTTGGAAATGGAAATATTGTTTTTATGGAAGTTGTATTTGTGTTTACTTGAATAGTATCCGCTGGTGGTTCTGATCCATACTACAACCTTTCTCTCATTATAAACCCCTCACCTTCCAAATAACCCTATCATTCCCTGTTCAATAGAAATTAATTATTGATTTGAGTAGTATGATGAATGGATTGATTTCATGTGCTTCTGTTGTGAATGATAGAGCCAACCTTTGATTTTATTTAGGTAGGGTTGATGCATGGATTGCCAAGAGTTTTCATAACTAATTGGAACATTTCTTCAAGATGAGTTTCTTCAGTAGAGGCAATAATGAAAGAGGAAATAGAGGCATAAGAAATTGGCAAAGAGGTCATAGAAGACCTCGGTTTTACATACATTTTGATGCCAATCCACAAGAATTGAATCATATTTTTCAAGATGGGTTATTCAACCTAGTAGGCCATGGAATCATCCATCCCCAACCTGAAATACCTCCCTTCCAATCACATCAAAATTTTTCTAGTATCTGAGTCACTCCTCATGTATCGATGCAACCAAAACCTCCTTCCAACGATGGTTGGAAAGAGATTGTTCACCAACCTATTGTTTATCACCATGGTTGGCCTAAGAAATTGGCAAAGAGGTCATAGAAGACCTCAATTTTACATACATTTTGATGCCAATCCACAAGAATTGAATCATATTTTTCAAGATGGTTTCTTCAACCTAGTAGGCCCTGGAATCCTCCACCCCCAACCTGAAATACCTCCCTTCCAATCACATCAAAACTTTTCTAGTATTTGAGTCACTCCTCATGTATCGATGCAACCAAAACCTCCTTCCAATGATGGTTGGAAAGAGATTTTCCACCAACCTGTTGTTTATCACCATGGTTGGCCTACTGATTCTTTTCCATTACCTCATCCACCACCACCAAAGAATCAAATTTCCAAAGGTGATCATGTTGTCTCACTCGTGTAGTCATCTCATGCTAGTAAGAGTTTAAAAACCGATGTTCCTAAGCATGTGAAGGATAAAAGAAAAGGGGTGGCCACTGCCTCCAACTCATCCAAAGAGTCCTCTGAATTTGTGTCCTCCCACCTTCATCTTAAAATTATTTTTTCTCATATTATCAGCGCAGTTCAACCTCAAGGTTCCAATCAATCTAAGGCTGCCACAAAAAGGTCAAAAGGAGACATCAATGAAAAGAGGTCAAATGCCTCTCACAGTAAATATGGTTTTTTTATGATGTTTAAATGTTAAGTTTTATGTTGAACATAGTCCTTTCCTTTGAGAGTATTTCATACAACAAGCATATATTTAGCCAGGTTTTTTTGGACAACATAGATATAATGATATTTTTTTGATATAGGTCATATTATATTTTGTTGATATTTAAATATTTGATTATAAATATGAGCATGTGAGTCACAAGGAGGATATTTGAATCAAAAGATTGAGTTTCTCATGTTTGATGATTATTAAAATAAATAATTGGGAGTCACAAGGGGTCCCACCTATTTAAGTATTATTAATTATACCCTTATTTATATATACTATTATTATTTGTCTCAACTAATTAGTTAAGTTAATTTGTCTTAACTAAAGAAAGGTAGTTAAACTACCATAACTTGTTGAGAAGGAATAAAAGAACAATGAAATGAAGAGACAAGGGGGAGAAAATAGAAGGAGAACTACAACCATAAGGGTGTTATTGAAGACAACAAGATCACAAAATTGAATCACATATTTCAACAGCTTGTTTTAAAGGTGTATGATTTATCTTTGGCAGTCTGGGTATTCTTGTTTGTTTGTGAATTGAATTTCATGACTGATAACGAATATCTTGCAAAGTCAAGTGACAACATTTTGTGGCAAGTTGATCCAGATATTTAGCTTCAGTTTTATTTTTGTTGTCAGAGTATTTTTGTATGGTGCCCATTGAAGTCTTCTAAATATGACTTTGGTCCCTACCCTCACAGGGATTTGTAAAGAGAACACGGTTTTGTATCTCAGAATGAAATGAAACTCATATTATTGTTTCAGTCTCACACATGTGTTTTAATGATCTAGTTCATTATTTTTCTTTTATCTCCATGTACACATTTGTGTAATTTTTGCACACATTCATGTAACTTTGTTTAAGTTTATTTCTTTTGCACTGTTATATATAACAAATAAAAACCATCCTTGATCCTTTGTAATTAATACTTGTGGATTAAGCGATTTGTTTTTAGTCTATAAACCACGGGTGACATTCCCAAATATCTTGTCTTAGCCCGACAAGATCTGAAAATATTGAGTAAGGTTTTGTATGTCCTGGTCAAGGTCTCTATTCATGTTGGTGTAAAGTTATCTATGGATCAGTGTCCCAAGACAAAGGAAGAGGAGGTGGACATGTCTCTTGTTCCATATGCGAGTGTAGTTGGTAGTTTGACGTATGAAATGGTATGTACTAGACTGGACATTTCACATGAAGTGGAAGTTTTGAGCAGGTATATGTCAAAACCAGGGAAGGAGCATTGGACAAAAGTAAAAAGGGTTTTCAGGTATTTGCATGGCATTGCTAGCTATGGATTTTTCTATCAAGGAAAACCAGGATTTGACAGAGTGTTGGAAATACATGGCTTTGTGGATGAAGACTGAGCCAGAGACATGGATCCTAAGATATCTACAAGTGGGTATGTGTTTAACCTATTTGGAGGAGAAATCAGTTGGATGAGCAAAAGACAAGCTATACTGGCACTTTCAACTACAAAACTTGAATACATGGTAGCCACTCATGCAAGTAAGGAAGAAGTATGATTACAAATATTTTTTTTCAGGTATTGGGTTGGTACAACAAGTTGTAAGGAAAGATTGTGACAATCAGAGTGCAATTTTTCTGGCGAAGAACTCATCTTATCATTCAAAGAAAAAGCATATTGATATTCAATATCACTTTGTGAGAGACATGGTTCAAGAAAATAAAGTGTTGTTGATGAAGGTAGACTCTTTGAAGGATGTTGCAGATTCATTAAAAAAATATGTGAGCACTGAGAAGTTCTCTTGGTGTAGAGGATCCATGGGCATTGCTTCTTTGGATTGTTGACTATGTAACCCTGTAACCCCCTGTATGCAAAAAAAAACAAGTGGGAGAATGTTGGGTATGTGTTATATTTTTTGCATGACTAGTTATAGTGTCTTATATGTTGTACCAGGCACACAGGGGGGTTTGAGGAGGGGTCGCGCCATCGAGAAGTGTTTTTTCCTAGGGAAACATGCCACATTTTTTCCTCATTTTTACTATTGCCTCGATTTTCATGTCCATTGTTAGGCAATTTTTTGGCACATGGTTTTTTGTCGATGGTTTTCTATTCACGGTTAAGGAATTAGTGTTGTTGACTAATCTAGGTCATTGGGTAAGGGTTTTGGATACCGCTGGCTCTTATATGTATATTGTGTTGTAAACAATGTATCACTATGAATGAATATAGAATATGTTGGTTTTCCCAGTTTGGGTTTCCAGGGGAAAAGTATATGTGTAATGTGTGTATTTTCCATTGTGTATTTTCTATTGTTTTATTGAAAATCTATTTGCAGTAAAATATTGTACAATGTTAAAATCTACATTGATCTTATCTTTATTATCCTATATACTGAGGGTCTCTCATGGGAAAAGGGGAGGAAAAGAAAAAGTGAGTTTATTATGTTGGATTAATCACGGAGCTTGGGAAAAGAGTTTGGATAGAGCCTGATCAGGCTATCATAATGTAAGTTATAACTGTTTCATTTTATCAATAGAATATGCATGTGACTTTATCCCTTATTTAATTGTATATGATTATCATAATATTGGAAAGATTCGAGATTTCATATTAGATCTATAATAAATATATACACGATATGTTTGATCTCATGAAAGGAGTTTGTTTGTGTATTCATGTGTGAATATTCATGTTTAAAAGAGTTAAGCACATCTTCGAGAAAGAAAACAACAAAGGAGCGTGCAGGGACAACCATCAGGTGATCGGGTAAGCCCTTTTATTCTAGTCACTTATAGGTCATTTCATGTATGATTTAGATCTAGGAAGGTCCACTTTTTGTATCTCTATTTTGTATTAGGTCTAGGGAGTGTCTAATGGAGGTAATTAATGTAGGGTGTAGTTATCCTACAACAAATTGGTGACTTCACTGGGGAATTCCACTATTGTTTAGTTAGTTTCTTCCTTGGTTTCTTTGATCTATTTTTCCAATGTCCTTGCTTGTTGTAAGCCCCATTATTTTTTTTTGATCTGCAAGTCAGTTGTTTTTTAATCTATTTGAAATATTTCAGTCCTAGATATGATAGATCTGCTTCACTTTTATTGTATTTTTCACTTCCACTTGTACGATTTCAGTACTGTATGCACAGAGCGACCACATCCCTTTTGGTTGTGAGTGGCTTCATTACTGGGTGCGACCATCTTGATAACTGCACTACATAGTGCGACCAATGCTAAGTGGTAAATTTTGGGTCCTCTAAAATTTACGACTGATCACTCTATGGTAACTAACAGGGTGCAACCAGGCACTTAAAAATCCATTTTTTAAGGGGCATCCTTCAAATATAACCCAAATTTTTTTATGTCTTTTCTCGTATCCCTCCAAAAATTTCCAAGATCTTTCTTAGCATTGGTTGCTTTGAATTTTTTCAAAGTCATTTGAAATATTTTTCTTTTCTGTGCCATTTGTTTATCTGATTAAAAACACTTCTTGTTTTTTTGGGTACGATTTGGATTATCTAATCTCATCCCCTCAGGATTTTAGTGTTGTTGGTACTTTTGTGAGAGATTTTATTTCGTTTTTAAAATATTTTGGGTTTCAATTTTCATTTGCTTCCATTATTTAAACAAATCGAAATCTCTTAATTTGTATCCCATCTTAGAGTATACTTGGAACTTCTGCTACATTCACAATAAATTGCTTTCATATTGTTCAAATTTTTTTTGATCCATTATTATTTATATTTTTTTATTCTTGTGATGAAAAACATGTCCTTTTAGTCCTTTTATTTGAAATAAATTTTCAAAAAAAAAAGATCTTTGAATTACATTTTTTGAATTAATTATTTAAGAGTCTTTGGTTTCATCCGTGGAAGTGAAAATTCCCATTGTAAAAAAACATTGTAAGGAAAGAGTTTGCATTTTTTAAAGGAATTTCATTTGCATTGTGTTGGGGTCCTATAATCATAGGTAACTTGATTCTTCAACTTCTTATTTGGTGTTGCTCCCGCAATGAAGACATCTGTCTTACTGGGCTCAGTTGATTCCATTTCCCCCTCCATCCATTTCTCTCAATCCTCCATCACCCTGCTGCATACTTCATCCATGGCTGCGTCTTTCAGTCCCTCATCGTTCATTTCATCACGCCCATCACTCATCCCTACATGAATAAACAAACTTAGGATAAAAAAATGTTAGATTAATAAAGTTAGATTAGACTTATTAATAATTAATTAATTAATGATTAATAATTAAGTTAGTTTGTTAATAATTAGGTTATTTTATTAGAATAAACATTAATAAAAAATTAAATAAAAACAAATTAAAAAATAAAACAAAATTATAAAACATATAAAAACATATATTAAATTATAAAACATATTAAACACATATGTTAAAATAAAACATATAATAAATAATTTAAAATATAAAACAAATAAAATAAAACATAATAAAACAAAACATAAAATTAAAAACTAAAAAATTAAACTATCCTAAAGTTTTTTACCCACAACTTTTTCATGTAGCTCGGACCCCCCCCTCCTCACATCACATCAACACCTTGGGTGTCTGAGTTGATGGTATTGGGAGGGACACTTGTCACCCCTGGTGAAATCGGACCCCCCCCCCCTCCCTTCCGATATCGCTTACCACCCGAGGGGGGTCTAAGTAAACCACTATGCCCCTCCAAAACCGCCCTCCCGAAATTTCAAAATTGTTTTATTTTTCCTATTCAACACTTTATCTTCTGAGAGGGATTCTGGGAAAATGGAAATGAATTTTCAAAATATGAGAGAGGTTTTTTTAGAACGGGTCGAAGAAAAAAAACCTCTCTCATAATTTACACAGGTGTCAGGAGTAGGGAGAATCGAAGCCATCTTTCAACCCCATTTTTCAATTTTTCATTTTTTCTGTTTCAGTCCTAATTTTATGGGAGCTGGTTCGGCACGCTGGAGATGAATTTGGAAAAACCAAAAAAAGGTTTTGGTCCAGAACATGCTCATATACAATAAAATCTTTCATTTTATACACATGTGTCACCGTTTGGGATAAAAAAATGTCCGAGTTGACCCCTTTTTTCAGCAGTTCAACACGTCTTTCATGGAGGACAATTCAGGATTTTCACGGATTTTATTTCTATTTTTGGTCGAGGTGGTTGAATTCGACCTCCTGAGCTTGGGGATAATATTTTATATTAATTGTTTTAATGTAAATGTGTTGATGAATGAGACTAGCATGGAAGGATGGCATGGAAATGTCCCCGTCCACTGTAAAAATGTTCAACAGACTGTAGGTGATTTTTTGGATAAATACAAAGACACAATTGTCTCCAGATTCTTGTGTCATGATCATGTGGTGAAGTGATTTATTGATGTAACTTGTTACTCTTATGTTTCACATGCCTTTATTTCTGTATTTTTTGTGAGAAGATGATGTGTAGGATTTGTTCTTAATACCCTGTACTGGCTTGAAACAATATTTATGTTTTCTTCCAAGTTTGAATATAGAATTCAGATACTCTCTTCTTTGCATTTGAAATGATCCTTGATTTTTCCTCTTTCCATCTTACGAATTATAATGATCCACCGATGTGACTGTCTTGTATGGTTACATATGTCTTTATTATTCATTCATTTAATTATCTATGACCTTTTCACTCTGTTTGGCCTAATGGCCCTCTTTTGTTGTCTCAACCAGAAGCTCTAAACACCAATCTTCTATCCTCATTGCTAGCCTAAGATCCATACTCAAACAAATCTAAATCTGACAGAGAGATCACTCTCTGATTCTTGGAGGGATAGATCCTTGACTCAAAGTGGTTTTGTAGTTACCCCTTCCTGTTTCCTCCTCAGCCTAGGAAATTATGGGGTGATAACATAATGATGACCATACTGGGGACTTTCTCCAGTAGTGCACTTCAATTTACAGATCTGATCATTGATGGTTGACAGTGACTAGACACAAGAAGGCATAGATCATTCACCTGGCAACTCCAATATCCATATCAGTTCCAATTCAAAGACTCCACTAGAGGAGGAGCCGAAAACATCACCAAGCAATCTGGAAAGAGAAGGTATTCAAGCTCAAATTGTATTCGAGAAATTTTTGGTTTTATCTATAATTATGTCCTATCTTTTTCTAATTTGGATCAAGAGTATATTTCTGAAGTTTACATTGATCATCTACAAATTGATGAACCTCAAGAGACTAAGCCCCAAATTGTATATCACGTACATACTCATACACTTGTGCACATCTCAGATACACTTGTAGAAAACCCGTGAGACATGAGCCTCATGCTTTATCTCCTTCCATTGTTGAAATTCCAGTTAGCTATAAGCCCCTTGCTTTACCTCCTATACCTGTGAAAATCCCAGACCGATACAAGCCTCTAGATTTTCCTCCTATTCTCCATGACCTCCCTGTCAATTACATCAATAATCTACCCAGGTTTGGTGGGGAAAATGTGAAGATCACTGCTGAAAAACACATCCAAGGTATTGAGGATTTTCTTGATCCATTTGAGGTAGAAGATGATGATGTTTGCATCAGAATGTTTTCCCTATCATTGCAAGATAATGTCAAAAATTTGTTTAAGAATATTCCAGTTGCAAGCATTATCAATTTCCTTCAGTTGGTAAAAAATTTCCTAGATCGATGGGTGATCATGAGAAATGTATTTCTCATCCTAGAATAATATGACCATTCGAAAAGACATCCAGAGGAGACAGTACATTGGTTTTCAACAAGGTTCAATAAGGTGTACCATGCAATTCCTGTTAATATAAGTCCACCCCTAAGATTACCCCTTTTGCATTACCCAGATGCATTTGATCCAGAGATGGCATTCCAATTAAGAGAATGAAACACTGCAACCCTTGAAGAAATGCAAACGATTGTAGTTTATGTTGAAGCTAACTTGTTGAACAGAAAGGAAAAATTAGAAGCATCGATGAAAGACAAAATAGAAAATGAACACTTGATATCTTCAGAGACAAAACTATATATTTTGACCAACACAATAAATGAAATGATGCACAAGATTATCATAAAAGAGGAACTTGTTGTTCAAAGACCTCATGTTCCATTAGTTCCAGAAAATACAAAGAGAAATGTCCCCAAGCTTTTTCCAACTCATTCTTGGTATCATGGATTGGATAATGAGTGTCTCATGTATTCAATTCATAACATAGTCAAAGATGAAACTCCATCTCAACTTGCAGAGGAACGACCAGCTGATATGATGTGCATGTTTGATGACATTTATTTTGGATAATATACTCAAGCATGATCAGTATGTTGATGATTATGTGGCTGAAACAGATGTTGTTTGTTCAAATCAATCAAAAACATGTTATTGGAAGGAAGACGATCAGTTACAACTCAAATATGACAATCAACCTGTGCATATTAATCAAGATTGCAAGGAGGAAAATGCATAAAATTTTCAAGAAAGTGCAAACTGCTTGCCCCTATGTTTTGCCTCGCTACTGAGAAAACATAGCAAGCAGATTGAAAATAGTAAGAATGTAGAGTGTGTTGATGAACCAGTTGGGGAAAACAAGGTTGATATAGAACCTGCTTCAGATCCAGAGGTGCAACCCTTGAATCTTTTTAAATGTCAAACCTAATATGAAATCATAGAGCATGGGACATGTAATGAACTGATCTATTTTGATTCCTTTCCCTTATTCTTTAGTTCATTTCAGATTGTGAGAGGGAATCTTAGTCATATTCTGGTTGAGAATCACAGTGTAATCCATGAAATGCCAGTAGAACCAATGCCATAGTCATCTAAATCACTTTATGACCCAATAACTTATATGTTGGATAGCTTGTGTTTTAAAAGTCAGTTTTCAATTACCCCTAATGATTTCAAGAGATGTTATGATATGGATATGATCATACAGTCAAATTCATCATTGTGTTCAACAGTAGTATTATTTTAAATCCCATCAGGAAATTTGCAGCCATGTCAGGAAGTGCATGAGGATGTAAATAGGATAACTACAACATCAATTCATGAAGTTGAGTTGGTTAAATTTGAACATCAGGAGATAGGTCAGGTCTATTATGATCCTATAGCTGTCTATATGGAGGAGCTACAATTTTCAGAATTCCCATTGATTCCCAAAGTTTCTAGAATTGTCCACGGTCCCAGAACTTTATGTTGTGAAGATCAAAATGGAAATAAATTCATGATGCCTATGCAAGTTCTATTTCTGATATTGATTGAAAACATTGAAAGAGAAGAGTTAGTAGAGTAGTTTCTTGACTGGATGCACTGGCATTATTGTATCATTTAGAACAAAAAAATTATCAGTAGTGTAGGGTAGGTAGCAGTTTTGAATAAGCTCAATCATTTGAGCATCTTTTTCAACATTGTATGGTTTCCAGTAGGGTTTACAGTTGATAGTATATAGTCAGTGTTCAGTCTAATTTGAACTAGTTCAAAGATTTTAGCTGTAGTGACTCCATGGCCCAATGAATAAGGCATCGGTCTGCATATTCAAAGTTCAATGGTTATTTAAACCTCCTAAAAGAGATGCTATCCCGAGGTGGATCCTATGTCGGGGTCCTATAATCATAGGTAACTTGATTCTTCAACTGCTTATTTGGCGTTTCTCCCACGATGAAGACATTTGGCTTACTAGGCTCGGTTGATTCCATTTCCCCCTGCATCCATTTTGCCTGATCCTCCATCACCCTGCTGCATCCTTCATCCACCGTTGCATCTTTCAGTCCCTCATCCTTCACTTTACCATGCCCATCACTCATCCCTACATAAATAAACAAACTTAGGATAAAATAACGTTATATTAATAAAGTTAGATTAGACTTATTAATAATAAATTAATTATTAATTAATTAATTAATGATTAATGATTAAGTTAGTTTGTTAATAATTAGGTTAGTTTATTAGAATAAACATTAATAAAAAATTAAATAAAAACAATATAAAACAAATTAAAAAATAAAACAAAATTAAAAAAAATATAAAAACATATATTAAATTATAAAACATATTAAACACATATATTAAAATAAAACATATAATAAATAATTTAAAATATAAAACAAATAAAATAAAATGTAATAAAAACAAAACATAAAATTAAAAACTAAAAATTTAAACTACCCTTGGTTTCCATCTTTGACTGTGTTATGAATTCAATACATGAAACACTCATTATCCAATCCATGATACCAAGGATGAGCTGGAAAAAGATTGGGGACATTGCTCTTTGTCCTTTCTGGAACTAATGGAACATGAGGTCTTTGAACAACAAATTCCTCTTTACTGATAATCTTGTGCATCACTTCATTGATTGTGTTTGTCAAAATATCTAGTTTTGTCTCCGAAGATATCAAGTGTTCCTTTTCTATTTTGTCTTTCACCGATGCTTCTAATTTTTCCTTTCTGTTCAACAGGTTAGCTTCAACATCAACTGCAATCTTTTTCATTTCTTCAAGGGTTGAAGTGTTCCGTTCTCTTAATTGGAATTCCATATTTGGATCAAATGCATTTGGGTAATGAAAAAGGGATAATCTTGGGGGTGTCCTTATATCAACATGCATTAAATGGTACACCTTATTGAACCTTGATGAAAAGTGATGTACTGTCTCCCATGGATGTCTTTTCAAATGGTCATATTCTTCTAGGATGAGAAAAACATTTCTCATGATCACCCATCGATCTAGGAAAAGTTTTACAAACTGATGGAAATTTCTAATGCTTACAGCTGGAAGATTCTTAAACCAATTTTTGACTTTACCTTTCAATGATAGGGAAAACATTCTGATGCATACATCATCATATTCTACCTCAAATAGATCAAGAAAATCCTCAAGACTTTGGATGTTTTTTTTAGCAGTGATCTTCACATTTTCTCCACAGGACCAAGAGCTAAGTAGTTTTTCATCAAAAATAAAGTTTTCCTTTACGCATATATCTTTCTTTTGGGATTGGTTTTCAGTTAGAACACCATCAAGTCATTCATTATGTTTGCTTTGGGTAAATAACAACCAATTAAAATCAAGTGCATTAAAATCAATTAGAAATTTTTTGCTTGATAGAAAACCAACAATAGCTTAGGATTTAAGGCCTTGGAATAGGATTTGAGAGTTAACTCTCCAAGGCCACCAAAATGAGACTGGGACAATTAATCAGTGAAAATCCATTACTAACAAAAAATGGTTCTAGGAAATCTTGCCTCACACATGAGTTAAGGATTGGGTCAAAATAAGTAAGTGGTTGAGATATCCCCTCTCCATTTTCTTGGTGGGACTACTTCATGTATTGGGGGGTTTCAATATGTGGATGTTGTTCGACAACACATGTATTCCAACAGAGGACGAACACCTTTAGTAACCACTCACATAACCAGATCAAAGATCAACACACCGATGTTTTCACGTGGTAAAACCCCTACGGGGAAACATCCACGGCCCCAACCAACGCGACCACTTGGAGCAGTTTATTAATGCAAAGAAAAAGATTATAGAGAGATTTTATAAGAGAGTTTCTCACAATTGATCATCGGCAAATGACCCTCCATGCTCTTTAAATAGAGATCATGGACCAATCGGGTGTTAAGCCACAGATCAATGGCCATTAAGACCGAGGAGAGTATGAACCGTCGGATCACTCTATGTCGGGAACATATCGTGACCGTCGGATTTCCTAACTACAAATGCATACTAATTCATACTAAAGAAACACACTTTTACCTAAC
>ML802532.1:0-15206 GCA_009831015.1 Picea engelmannii | reverse complement strand
TTGGAGCAGTTTATTAATGCAAAGAAAAAGATTACAGAGAGATTTTACAAGAGAGTTTCTCACAATCGATCATCGGAAAATGACCCTCCATGCTCTTTAAATAGAGATCATGGACCAATCGGGTGTTAAGCCATAGATCAATGTCCGTTAAGATCGAGAAGAGTATGAACCGTCGGATCACTCTATGTCGGGAACATATCGTGACCGTCGGATTTCCTAACTACAAATGCATACTAATGCATACTAAAGAAACACACTTTTACCTAACGACATATTAGACCAAGTAGATCTTAACTAACTCCTAAGTGTCTAAATATCCTAACAGATGTCCTCAGAGTAACTCCAAAGTTCTCGAAATTTTGGGTGCTAGGACTTGACTTCGTATTCCTTTCCCACATGATAGTATTGATTGCCAAATGTTATTCCTAGCCATATTTGTTTGCAGTGCTAACTTTAATGCTATGTCCTAGGTAGCTACATGGGTGATTTCAAGGGGGAATCTTTGTGATACCTAAGGAAGACGTCAAATCTCCACTTCAACAAACCAGGGAGGGTATTTTCCTGCGGGATCTTACTTGCACCTTGGGGAGATGTTGTGAGACGATTATCATAACTGATTCTCATATATTCATTGACAGCTTGACATATCATCTTTGGAAGACCCTTCAATCCACTAGTTTTCTTGCTTGATATCTTATATTTGATTAGGTGTGATTTCTATGTATTGATTTCATAGTTGGGCATAGGATTGTTTTTTGAATCAATTAATTTTTTTCTTATCCTTCGTGGTTGACTTACCCCCTTATCGTTCCAAAAGAATCATCGGGTATAGCTTGGCAATAAATTATCAAAATGAATGACCCATTTTTCATCTACACCCTCAACCTGAGTTAGAAGGTCCTCCACTTTTTGTGTGGAATCTACCCTACCGTCCCTCTAGAACTACTGCAGGGTTATGCTTACCCGACTAGGAAAACCTTCGACCATTTGTTAGACAACGAATGAATTCAAAACTTGAGGATATCAATACTAGTGACGTGGAAGATCTCATAATTGGAGATGATCCATAATGAGTTGTAACCATAAGTTAAGGTTATATTAACCCTCCTTTTAACCCTCCTCTACCTGATTCTTTCCACAAAATATTAGGGAAACAATATTATTCTGATAATGAATATTTTTCAAATGTACATACACCCATGTCAAGTGACAGCCCCACCTCTACCGATCCAGTTCCTTCCTCCACAATGTCCACTACGCCAAGTAGTATCTCAGTAAGTGCATTTGTTTCAACAATTAGTGGATCTGGGAATTCACTTATGTTATCACCTAGCACAGTAGGAAACCAATATCTGTCATCAAAAGGAACAACCAAAACCTTTCCTCTATCATCATCCACCGGAATAGGAAATCCACTCAGTGCACCACCTCAAACATCATTTTATTTATGAATCCAACCCATAGTCCAACTAGTTTCATCTAATGTCCAGTATAGATCTCAATAAATATGTACCTTTGGTTCACAACCCAACGCAAGATAAATATTCCTGGCTAATCCAGGGAGTCCCCTTTTTTTCTCTTCTAGTAAACCACCAACCAAACAAAACACCTATAGTATTGAATTTCCATTTGGATGGAATTGGAATAGTGGAACTAGTGAAAATCAACATAGCGTAAATCTTCTCCCTGGGAGCAATAACATCCCTTGGGGTGCTCTGTTCCCTTGGGACAGTAATGTCCCTTTGGGTACTCCCTTCCCCATAGGTATTAATGTCCCTTGTGGTACTTCCTTCCTAGGCAGTAATGTCCCTTGGAACACTCCCAATGTTGGGGGAGGTAATACCCTTGGAATTTCCCCTTTCCCTAGAAAAAGTACTCCCCCCTGTTAATGGTAACCAACAACTACCTGGGAGATTTAATACCCCCAGTAACACACATTTTCCAGGAAACCATAACCTCCCTAGAAAATTCCTTCATCTAGGGGAATCAACCCCCAAATCAATATTCAACAGGGAGGTCCTTATATTCCAATGAGAAATCCTGACCAATGAGGTGGTTTTAACCCTACGAAAAATCCATATCAAGGGGGTTATTTTCCTACCGTTACTCAATATATGGGAGGACCATATGGTCTTGTTGGTCTTAACACATCATTTCCTTTATACTATAATATGTTCACAAACACTAAGTTTCAATTTTTGGCCACATTAAAGTTACTTGACTTATCTTGACTGACGAACAATCCAATAATTCACAATCCCACTTGACCACCGGTTCTCATCAAAATTCTGGAAGACATCCCAAAATTCAATGGAAAGATGAGAGAAGACCCCACCACACATATTTTAACTTATCATCCATGGTGTGTCTCCAACTCTTTATTGGATGGAAACATTTGTTTACGTATTTTCTCTCACACCTTAACCAAAGATGCCTCAAAGTGGTTCATATATTTACCAACTGCTTCTCTTAAGAACTTTAATGCTCCAGGAATAACATTTTTGACACATTTCCAATTACCGTATGATACAAAATAAGGATAGAGCTTCTAACCTTGTTGCATCAAAACACTGCCACACTTATATCTGACCACATTCATAAGTGGAGGTGGTGAAGAAGACTCGTTTAGGCCCCAATTCATGATCAACTCTTCTCTAGTTTGTTTACAAAATCATTATTCCCCCCCATCGCAAAATATGTTTCCATGCCCGATGTTGTAATTGATGAGAAGGAAACTCGTCATGCTCAACACTTATACTTGATTTATTCACAATATGGGACATTATACGACCTCATTCCACATGCTCCTGAACCATAAAATGACACCCCTCATCTAACACCTGGACCCCACGCTGATGGCATGGTAGGTCCTGTCTCTTCCACAAAAGTTATCCAATTGACTGGGAAGCTTATTCAATTGACCATAGCTAGTAATCCCAACTCTTTTGCACTCATAACCAATTCGATTCTGGCCCCTACTTAGACCTCAAAGGTAAACATGATGCAACTCACTACACCAAATAATCCTAAAAAATATGGAGGGAAGAAGAAACACAATAATAACAAGAAAAAGAATAATTCTTCTAAACATAAAGGTAAGGAAATCCAAGACCCCAATGCTAGGGGGGAAAATAAATGAAAGGTAAAATATTGTTGCATGGTGTGTAAGGACTAATTCACCAAATAGTTTCCTTTCCTTGTTGAAGTTCATCAATATATTGAGATAAGAGCATCTTCTTATCAACCTGCGGTATTAATCAATCCTTTCCCACCCTAGAAACAACAAATGATAACACAAGCCCCTACACCTCCACCTGGGGGAAACACCAGACCCTCAATTGCAAACATTTTGAGGGTTAAATCCACTGTGTCACTATCCACTAGAGTAAATAAATATGACTCCCAACAAATGGAACCTTCATATAAGGATCCTTCATTGACTAAGCCACCCAATGACCCTCTCATATTAGAGAAACTAACTTTTGAACCTATAATCCACCCTCCAAAAGTGGTAATTTGATGAACTACCCATGACCCGAATGCTTGAGTAGCTCAACACTATAGTATAGTGGAAGATATTTCCTAGGAACCATGTGCCATGTAGAGAATTGAAATCCTGTAGAGTTTCCCTTCACGGTGAAAATCCTTATTATCAACCATAAGTGGAATCAACCCTTCAAGGTTAAAAGTTATTTCCTTTGATATAGAACAAAGTGAGTCGTTTCTCTCACACCAACTAACATTACAAATCATAGTTGGTTGTCTTAATAATAATATCTTTTGTACAATGATCAACGAAGGAGCGAGAAATTGCATTAGGTATTTTTCATGTTGGAAATCCATTAGTTCTCACCAACTCACCACATCTCAAACCATATTGAAATCTTTTGATGGACACTATTTTAAACCTCACAAAATTCTCACTTCCTTACCCATTGAGCTCAGGGGAAAGACTGTCTTCGTAGAATTCAAAGTGGTATACGCGAAACTTGACTATAGTATTATCTTGGTTCACACTTGGTTTTATGAAATGAAAGTTGTTGCATCCATTGTCTTTCATGTCATATGATTTCCCCACCAAGGACTTATAGTCACTATTGATCAACTTGACTATTGCACACCCGACTTGCGAGCCAACCCTAGCACCAACATGCCTTTTAATGGTGAATCTTCTTGGAGGTATGAAAGTGTTGGTATAGGAATTTTTAAAGATCCATGTATGGGGATATTCTCCGTTCCTACACCTGACACTACCCATATTTCTCCTACCAATATGATTTTCGCATCTACCAGTGAATCCCTTGGGCCAGTTGATCCTTGGGTGGTACCTCATCCTAAGTATGTTGACTCACATGGAGCATCCATCCCATCATCATCCATTGATATTGGTCAAAAAATACATACTCATGTGGATTATGATCAACCTTCTCTGCCCTTATAGGTTGTTGACTCTTTCAATTCACATGATTTCCTAGATACTAAGTTTCCTTCAAAAGAGGCCATCCCAATAGTCATGGATTCCATTGATAATCCTAGAGAGGATGAGAATCATTACACATTCCTTCTCCATGATTTGTAAATGATGAGAGTTAACATGATGAGTCTTGATCTGAGATTGGGGGCATTTGCTGGGGCATCCAATGAAACCCATAGTCTTAACCCTTTCCCACCTCGATTATAATTTTCAAAAATTACCACTAAGTTCTATGTTATCCATTTTGTCTAAGATATGTGTTTTGTACTTCCCTAATGTCTTGATGGATCACATCAAGGAGCTTCCATAGCTCACAAAACCACTCATAATGAGTATCTTCATCAGTAGATATTTGTTCCTATGTGACATGGCCCTGGCAAGGTGAGCCATATGACACCAATAATCACTCATGAGTTCATCGATTATGAAAAAGGTCCTTGTCCTAAGCCTCACAATGAGCTCTACTTAGCCTAAATTATCAAGATGTGTAGTTACTTATACATAGGTGTGTGGCGTGATTGCCTTTTTTTTGTACGTCATATCTAAAAAATACAAAAATATTTTATTTTTGGGATTTCACTATGCATTTTAACCTTGGGATCTAGTTTCAATGTGTTGGTAGGATTTTAGGGACATTTTTCTTACAACGATGGGGACATCCATTGAAATTGAGGTATTTTTTTCCCAAACTTGCATATAGGGATAGATCCTTCCTTGCATTTCCCACCTTGCATTGTTAACCATCCATACTGCCAACACTATGCCTGATCCAAAATGGATCTAGGAAGGCCTAAAAATAAAAGTTCTTGTAATTGGACAAAACTAGTGCCATTTTGTCCGTCTCATCAAGTTGATTCTAGCCATATAATATTTTCGTCAAATGGACAACGTATGCCAAAGTTATCACATTCTGATCGAATTCCCAAACAGGTAAAAAGTCAACTGGTCAAAGTCAAGGCTGACGTTAGCAGTACCAAAGGTGATGTTAGGATGAAATCAACATGATGTCATCATGTTGACATGGTGTCACCAAGAGGTGACACTTGCCACTCAAATTCGATGTTTTTGGGTTGAGTTGGCACCTGCATGGATTTGACACGTGGCATTGTACGGATGACACATGGCAGTCTATACATGACGTGACCCAATGGAAAGATGACACATGGTAGTATAGACGATAGTTGGGATGTAAGGATGCTAACATGGTAGGGTTACTGTGTAGTATAGATGTGACATGGTAAGAAATGTGGTTTTGCAACAACTGACGTGGCAGGTGAATGGGATGTACGGATACTGACGTGGTAGCTGACGGGGTTGCACGGTGATGATGTGGCACGTTGATTGTATGATGACTGTGTTGGTATGGACCAATCATAAGGTGACACATGTCCCAATTAGAGGGTGCCATGTGGCACCCCAGAATTTTCCAAGGATAGCTAGTTTAAAATGTTGTTGTGGCTCTGGGGGAATCGAACTCCCAACCTCCATGGGTGCAATGACCTAACTCCCTAGGTTAACCGGATGGGCGGATAATGTTTCTTGCTAGCTATATGGCATAAATGATATTTAAGTTGTATGGTTGGCATGGTTTGGGATAAGCCTCGGTCAGCGGGGGCCAACCCCAATTGACTAGGGGCTAAAGACCAGGGGCTACAACCATTGCAGGTGCATGGAGGCTTAGGGCGCGACCATATGGATCAAGCCATAGGACCAGGAGCTAAGACTCGGAGGAGCCAGAGAATGCTAGACAACCCTCAACCACATGGAAGAGACCCATGCGACCATGAGCTAGGAAAATAGGGGGTTGCACCCAATATTTTCCCAAAATTGGGTTTTTCACCATAATATATGATTGTTTTGGTATTTTCAGCCTGTTTTTGGGGGATTTTGGTCATTTTTGGGAGATCTGGAGCCTAATCTGAGGCCATATATTGGGATAAATTTGGGAGGATGATTCCCACTTCAAATATATAAAAACCAGAGGTTCTTGGCAGTATTGGATATGTTCAGAAGAGGAAAAATGTTGTAGAATTGTGAAGCCAAAGTCAGTTTTATGCAGGGAAGCCATTGAGGAGAGGAACTTTGAGGGCCAATTCTGGGAGCTTTGCTTAACCGTTTTCAGTGTTGTTATTTGTGTTGGGTTCTTGAGGTCGAGCATAACACAACCATACCATTTTGTATTCCATTTGACACTTTTATAATAAACTTTTGAAGCATTGAAGAGAAATAAGAAATCCTCACCCACTAAGACAAAGGCCCAGAGACATAGGAAATCTTGTCGAACTCCGTTAACAAATTTGTTGTTATGGTTTGTTGATCCTTTATGCTTAATTTTAGATATTCATTTATTATTATGGATTCCATGTTATATCATTAATTTCTTCCTCTTTCTTCAATTTATAAATGGTTAATGAACTCATGCTTTAAAACTTAATCATAGTCTTAAAAGATATTTTTGGATAAAGTGGTATCAGAGCAGGTTGACGGTTGGTTTTTGAGTTTGCATGATTACCAGGGAAAATATGAATCATGGTGAAGGAGATATTTTCGAAGAGAATCCTAAGATTGGATCGAGAAACAAGACTTCTCAAAGTGGGAAGATGGCATCGAATGAGGGATTTTCTCATAACGAGATAGAGATTCAAAAGAGCCTTTTCTCCATGTCAAAGATGGTAAGGGTTTTATATGATGATTACTTGGAGTGGAAGAGACCAATTCTAGGTGAATATTAAAAAGACAAAAGTGAAGAAGGAGAGGATCCTCCTAAACCTCCTCCTTCACCTCCTTCTTCTCCATAAACTTGTTCTTCTTCAAGTACAAGTTCTAAGTCCACCACAAGAAAACATTCCCATAAACATAAACATGATATGCCTTTACTTAAGGTTGATGTGAAGTTTGAATTACCCATGTATGATGGTGAAGTCAATGCATCGAGGCTTGATAACTGGGTTAGACAGATGGAATTTTATTGCAGTGTGCAACAAATCAAGGATGAGGCAACTCGAATAAAATTGGCATCACTTCGAATTGCAGGCACAATACTCATCTGGTGGCAAAGCAAGTTGAGAAATGGCATGAAACAAGTGGGCAATTTATTTCCATCATGGAAAGGTTTTGTTTCTGCACTTAAAAAACAATTTTATCCTTTGGGTTATAAAGAGAAGTCTTTAATTGAATTATAAGGTCTTAAACTAAAAAAGGGACAAACAATGCAATAATACATAGATGCATTTCGTAAGATGGCATTAATATTAGACATTCCATTACATACCCAAGAAACTGTTATGAAGTATATAGGTGGTTTACCTGCACACATTCATAACACTATATTTATGTTTGGACCTACTAATTTTGATGAGGTTTTTGTTCAAGAAACATACATTGAGGCAGTGAAAACAAGAGTTGGTGTATTAGGGGAATCGTCTTCAAGAAAAGAGGACAAAAGGAATGGGAATGGAAAGAAATCAAATTTAGTGACAAGAAGGGAAGAGAAGCTCTCTTGCAAACATTGCAAGAAATAAGGGCATGATGATGACCATTACTGGCAATTGCATCTCGACAAGAGAATGAAGTGGTTCAAAGAGAGGAAAGGGAGGCAAACAACTGCAGTAGAAATATGACCAACAGACTTGGGATCAGATTCGGGTGTTGAGTTTAAAATCATAGTAGTTGTCACGATAGGTAAAATTGGTGATGGATATGATTCTATAAGTAAATTGTTTCACATAAGGGTCATAATGAAGCATACTAAAGTTGATACATTGATAGATAGTGGATCTGAATATAACTTGATTTCAGAGGAAGTGGTTAAAAAATTGGGATTAAACACTTAGATGCATCATAAACCTTACTCACTTAAATGGATAAGAAACAATCATAAATTGCACATAACAAATAAATGCACTTTAAGGTTTGCAATTTCATCAAAATTTATGGATGAGGTAACGTGTGATGTGGTGCCACTCAATGAATGTGGAATGGTCTTAGGAAGTTCTTATTTGTATGATCTCAAAACAATCTTCTACAGGGAACATAATAAATATCACTTAACAAAAGAAGAAAATGAATATCTTGTACATTCTCATCACTTAAAATAAAATCAATCTCTACAAACAATGGAACAATTAAGGAAGGAAGATTATGCAAGAAACACACCTATAATTGTGCCAAAGAAAGCAATTGATCTTAAGCATGAACATGAGATGATTGTAGAATGGAAGTTCAATCATACTTCGCTTCAAGATAAGATAATGGCGTGCAAGTAATACAAACATATTAGCTCATTTGCAGTCATATTTCTGATGTTATCATTGCTAATGTTTTCAACATGGATGGTAGTGGCTTCAGTAAGATGTGAAAGAGTACAAGTGGCTAACAATATGCTATTAGTTTTCATGGTTTTTTTTCAATTGATCTTGATGAGACAGGTGCATAGGAAAGATTTTAAAGACAGAGAACAAGTCGGGTGGCCTATCAAGCACTTGTTGACTAGTTAGTACCCTTTTGGAGGACCAAAAGGTCTTAGTGGGGAGGTGTTATCCAAAATGGATCCAGGAAGGCCTAAAAATAAAAGTTCTTGGAATCAAACGAAACCAATGCCATTGCTTCCTTCTCGTAGTGTTGATTCTTGCCATATAATTGTTTCCTCAAACAAACATCATATGCCAAAGTTATCACATTCTGACCAAATTCCCAAAGAGGAAAAAAGTCAACTAGTCAAAGTCAACGTTGGCGTCAGTAGTACGACAGGTGACATCATCATGATGTCAAGATGATGATGTGGCATCACCAGGAGGTGACACATTTCACTCAAATTTGAAATTTTTGGGCTGAATTGGCACATGTATGGATTTGACATGTGGCACTGTACAAATGACACATGGTATTCCGTACATGACGTGGCCCAATGGTAGGATGACACATGGAAGTATGGATGACAACTGGGGTGTATGGATGTTGACGTGGCAGGGTGATTGTGCAGTATGGATGTGATGTGGTATGATAGGTGGTTGCACGACATGTGACTGGGAAGGTGAATGGGATGTACAGATGCTGATGTGGAAGCTAACTGGGCTGTACGACAATGATGTGGCATGATGACTATACGATGATTGTGATGGTACAAACCAATCACAGGGAAACATGTGGCCCAGTTAGATGGAATCACGTGGCACCCCAAAATTTTCCAAGGATGACTATTTTAAAAAGTTTTTGTGGCTCCTAGAGAATCGAACCCCCGACCTCCATGGGAACAACGACTTAACTCCCCAGGCTAACCGGATGGGTAGATGATGTTTCTTGCTAGCTATATGGTGGAAATTCTATTTAAGTTGTATGGTTGGTGTGGTTTGGGATAAGCTCCGGTCTGCGGGGGCCAACCTCGACCGACCAGGTGCTACAACCATTGCAGGCGCATGGAGACTTAGGGCATGCCCATATGGCTCAAGCCACATGACTAGGAACTAAGACTCGGAGGAGACAAAGTGCGCCAACCAACCCTCAGCCACATAGAAGAGACCCATGCGACTAGGAGCCAAGAAAATAGGGGGTTGCACCCAATATTTTCCCAAAATTGAGGTTTTGACAATAATATATGATTTTTTTGGGATTTTTAGCCTGTTTTGGGGGGATTTTGGCCATTTTTGGGAGATCTGGAGCCTAATTTGAGGCCAGATCTTGGGAGGAAGTTGGGAGGATGATGCCCACTTCAAATATATATAAACCAAAGGTTCTTGGTAGTCTTGGACAGGTTCATAAGAGGATAAATTTTGTAAAATTATGAAGCCAAAGTTAGTTTTATGCAGGGAATCCATTGAGGAGAGGAACTTTGCGGGCCAATTCCGGGGGTTTCGCTCAACCGTGTTTAGTGTCGTTAGTTGTGTTGGGTTCTTGAGGTCGAGAATAACACAACCAAACCAATTTGTAATTCATTTGACACTTTTATTATGTACTTTTGAAGCACTGAAGAGAAATAAGAAAGCCTCACCCATTGAGACAAAGGCCTGGAGACGTAGGCAATCTTGCCGAACTTCGTTAACAACTTTGTTGTTATGGTTTGCTGATCCTTTGTGATTTCTCTCATATATTCATTTATTATTATGGGTGCCATGTTATATCATTAATTTCTTCCTCTTTCTTCAATTCCTAAATGGTTAATGAAATCATACTTTAAAACTTAACCATATTCTTAAAATCTATTTTCGGATCAATGCCTTAGGTTCACACTCAACCAGTTGTGACATTAGCCATTATTTTTGCACATTGGAACTGAGTAAGTAGTGCCTAGTTAGCACCTCGATTTCCATCTAGTTCCCATGTTGTGATTTTCCCATACGACAAGGGAACTCTTTGTCATATTTTAGCATACTAAGTTGATTTGTATTCACTCTCTTCCTACATTTTTGTAGCCTACCTAGAGGGGGTTCCCACTATTTTTTCATTTTTTAAATGACCACATTTTATTTTCACTTTCGTCTTGTTTCTCATTGTTGATACACCATTTTCTTTCATTTCTTATTGCATTGCAACAATGCTTGTCCGCTAGCCACCTACTTGCTTCCATTTTCAACACCCCTGGTTGAAACTGCTGTTACAAGTGGTCATCATTTGCCATGTCTTGTTGTAGTCAATTTCTTAAGTTAGATTCCATGTGCCTAAAAACTCATTTTAAATCAATTATTCTCTCTAGTCGAGATTACTATTACCCCTTTGTCACACTCGATAACCAACCATGTAAAACGTACACCCTGGAGTCTCCTTTAAGATCTTTCCAGACTCTCTAAACATGAAAATATTGATGAGTGAACTTATTTCTTTTCACACTCATTAAATGGATTCAAAAGGATGTCTATTCGTTGTATGTTTAACTATTTTTTGGACCCGATGGACTAATTACAAAAAAGGAATACTCTAGTCAACCTTAACTAGAAGAGTTCTCCCTTGTATTGTTTTATACCTTTTCGGGCTCGAGGGACAAAATTTACAAAAATAATACCCTTGGAGTCTTATTTTTTCTTTTAGACTCTCTAAATATGAAATGAAAAATGAACATTTACTTTCTTGGGCTCGTTAAATCCATGAGATTGTATATCGAGTTTTCTTTTAGATCTTTCTAGAATCCTTAAATATCAAAAAGACGGTTGAGCACCATTCTCCACCCCAGGCTCAAGAATAAATCCATGGGTGAGAATATTGAGCACACTTTTATTTTCTTTCACGTTCATTTCAAACATGAAAGAAATAAAAAGAGTGGGGGGTTTTCCGTCTAGTCATATTCACAAATGAAAGTTGTCCATTGATTCACCCTTGAACAATGCACTTGTTTTGAGTCCATGTCCAATATTTGGGCATCCATTGTCTCTAAGTTGTTACCATCTCCATGATTTCTCAAAATCCTCCAACTGGTTACTCTTCTAGTTCTCCACGACGAATTGTTTTGTCATTAATGAATCAATGCTACCAAGTTATGTCATTTTTAGTGTTGTTTTTTTTAAGGGAAGTTAGCTCATGTCGACCAATTTCATCCCTTTAGCCCATTCATCTCATCCATCCCTACATCAATTGTTCTCTACCATTACACTCTTCACATCATCTAACTTTATATGTTTCATGTCGAGTGATGGGGCATACATCAAGGCCCTCCTCCTACTAATTTCATCTTTTCAACTCCAAATCATTATCAAGGATTGCAATATAGAAACCAATTAGTACCCTGGGATTTGCAGACATCAATGGCATATTTCCTTACATTTCGGTAGTGTTTTTACATCACTGACACCTGTTGGATGAATATACGAGTGTTCAACTTCAACTCATTTCTTCAAACGAGCTATATTGTACTATGTATCTTTGGGTCCATCATCATCATCAGTGGATTAGCTTGCGTTTGTCAACTGTATACATAAATGACCAATAATTAGACAGTTTCTACCATGCTTGACCTCATCTCATTTATTAGCATGTTGTATATTCATACCATTGGGAATTGGGATGAAGACCTTGGGTTGGGACCACCACATTCCTTGATAGAATTCCCTCCCAAGTTGCAATGGATTTATTTATGAGTAATACATATATCTCTTGGGCATCAATTCATCTCACTACTTTACAAAATTTCACTACTTTCATGAGTACTCCATAGATGCCCAAGTTTACTATACACTACCTTCTTGGTTTCTAGGTTCTAAATCTTATAACCCTTCAGACCATATTTATATCCAATAAAGATACATGTTTTATCCTTTTTATCCATATTACTCTCATTTTCCTTTAGAACATGAACATAGGAATCACAACCAAATTCCTTGAGATGTGTAAGACAAGATTTATTACCAGTCTATACCTCGTGCGGTGTATTTTAATCCAACGCTAATGAGGGTGATTGGTTGACCATGTAATATGTAGTAACCACAATCTCTACCCAACCCATGTAGTAATTAGTGGCATTTCCTAACCCACCACCACTAAACATGCTCCTTGATTTTTACATCAGAGTCATGTTAATCCTTTCTACAACTCCATTCTGTTGAGGCATCTATGGCGTAGTATTCTGCATTTCTATACTACACTTCTTACAGAATTACTTGAATTAATTTATGTATATTCTCCACCATTATATGTCCTCAACACTATAATTCTCTTCTTTGTCTAATTCTCCATAAGAGCATTAAAGTTTTTGAATTTTTCAAAGACATTAGATTTTCTCTCGAGGAAATAATATATGTATTCCTCAAGAATTCATATATAAATTCTTATCGGTAAAATCCCCTTTCCCCTCATTGCACCAAATGGGAATCTTACCTGATTATGCTTCCCATATACACAATATTCACAAAATTCAAAATATAGAGAGAAATTAGCCATACCTTCAACCATACCTTTACCATGTATTACTGGAAGGCCCTTTTCTCTGATATTCCCTAGTCTTTGGTGCCACAACATAGTATTTTCTCCAGATACTATAGGATTTTTTTCTTCTTCAGATCCAATCTCATGAACAACGTAACTATTGCACCCATCACTAATATTGCTTCCTTGCAGCTTATATATAGTTCCAAACTGAACTCCCTTCAACAACACCATTTCTCCTCAAGCCATCTTGCAGGTTTCCTTCTCAAACACTGTTGTTTCCCCTACATCATCCATTTTTATTACAAAAGAAAATAAAAATTGATCAATCCTGGGATGTGCAAAACACCAGGGATTGTTCTAATATTTCCATCAATGATCTTCAACTTGAAATTTCCTCGCCCATGATTTTGGTTGTCGAGTCACCTAGGAAAACATCACCTCCATTATACCTTTCATATTCATGTAACCAATCCCCGTTAGAAGTCATATGAAAGGATGAACATAAGTCAAACATCGATTTATCATGATCTGCATGTGTGATTGAATAATCCAAGTACACATTCTTTCGTTCATCTACAAAGGTTTTTATTTCTGTAGAAGGGGAATCATCATATCCCTTCCCTCTCTAAATTTTTTTGGATATACATTGTTTCTTGTAGTGCTCTTCTTTTCCACATCTCCAACATACCATTACAAACTTTCTGGGAGATTTAGATATTCCCCTAGATTTAGATCTCCCACTCGAGGACTTATATATATTTATTTCCTGGGAGATTCCTCTTGCAAGTAAGGAATATATGCTCTATCCTTCCATTTCCTTCCTACTCATCTCCTCAGACAACAAGGATGAGACCACATCATCAAAGTTTAAAGTAGTTGTATTACTACCTATGGACACAACTAGACTATCCCATGAGTCTGGTAAAGAGAACAATAAATTGATGCACTTATCTTCATCATAAATATTAATATTAACAAATAATAGCTGACTTACTACAATATTGAAGGAATCCATATTATTTGTCACCGAGTCTCCATATTTCATCCTTAGGTTGTACAACTTCTTCCACATAAACAATTTGTTTACCAGGGAATTTGACTGATAAAAATCCCCTAACTTATCCCATAATTCTTTTTTTGTATCTTCCTATGGCACATTCAGTAATACTAACTTTGAGAGACACCATCATATTGAGTTGTTCGCCTTCCAATCCAACTTAACCCAGTTTTCTATTGGCATTCATGTAGGTGAAGTACTTGAATTAATAGTAATCCAATGATATTTGTCCATTAACAAATCTTCCATATTGAGCTTCCATAGTTCAAAATTTTACCCATTAAATTTCTCAATATCTATTTTTGAAAAAATCACCATTTCTTTTCACTCTAAGAATCGATACCACAAAGTTCCCATTCTAACAAGGTTTATCAAAGACCTGATCCAAACCCTTAGTCATGAAGGTGTCCCCTTGAATCCAATAATTTCTCTGATACCAAATGTATATTTTAACCTTGTACAATTAATTAATACAAATATATTCTTAATAAAAATAGAAAATATATAATGACACAAACATGCATTACATAGATATTTTACCCTGGAAACCCAAATCGGGAAAACCATCATCCTATTTAGAGATGCACCTCTAATAGTTTTTTCTTCACATATCTTCTTTTTTTACAATACAATATATATAAGATCTCTTCACTCCATTCAAACCTATAACCCATTGACCCGTATTAGTCAGAAACCATAATTCCTTAACCATAATTAGAAAACCATTGGTGAAAATCATGTCTTGAAAAACCACCAAAAACCAGATGTAAAAAATGCCAAAAAAATAATTTGGGGGCTCCGCACCTGCCACCCCTACCCCCCTTT